>JASSUY010042957.1:0-79729 GCA_032466535.1 Forpus xanthops
GCCCCTCCGCCGGGCGCCCGGCTCCTCTTTTGGGGACACTTGCTAAACAAAGTTTTCCTTCCCTCCCCCCCATTCCTCCCCATCCTCTTTTCCTTCTTTTCCCCCTGTTGCCCCCTTCCCTTCCCCTCTCCCGCTCGTGTCTCCCCGCCATGTTAGCTGCGAAGAGGCAAGATGGAGGGTTGTTTAAGGGCCCACCATACCCGGGTTATCCCTTTATAATGATCCCCGACCTCAGCAGCCCGTATCTGCCCAATGGATCGCTCTCTCCGACGGCGAGAACGGTAAGTGCCTTTTTTTCCTCCCCTCCTTTCCCACATCCCCCCCCCCGCTCCCGCCGCGCTCCCCGTTGCCCCTCTCGCCGCCCCCTTCCCCCCCCGCGCCGCAAACCAAACTTTCCAAACTTCGCTTTTTGGGGTTTGTTTACACTTTGTCATATATATTTTTTTAACGTTCCTTTTATCCCTTTTTTTCCTTTTTTTTTTCTCCTTTTTTTTCCCCCTTTTGTTTACTTTCAGTTTTGAGGACAGATTTCTTGGAGCCCTCTAAGCTCCTCTGCCGGGGAGGGGGTGTTTGGGAGAAAATGAAAACCCAAACAAAATCCAAACACCACCTAATCCAGCTTCAAAACGGAACTGGAAATCGTAATAAAAACACCCAACAACCCAAGGAGTTACTTTTTTTTTTGGAGGGGGGAGGTGGTGTGTATTTTTTTCTTCTTCCCTTTCCCCCCATCACGCTGGCCGGGGGGAGGTGTATTTTCTCCTGGCCCAGCTTGGGATCTGCTCCCTCCAAACTCTTCGTTTTCCATGGAGATCCGTCGCCTCCTGTCCTCCTCCGTGGCGGCTGGGCCGGCTCCCCCTCCCCTTTCCTCCCCCTTAACCCTCTCCTGCCCTCGCCCTCCCCGGCCTGCGGCGAAGGCGATTTCCTTGTGCCTCTCCCGGCCGTGGGCGCCGTGAGTTATGTCCGGCCTCAGCGCTGCCGGCCCTGCGGCGACTCCGCGCCCTTCGTCCCTCCGCGCCCGCCGGGAGCGCGGCACCGTGCCCGGTACCGGCCGGGGCCCTCCTCACCTGGGCTGTGCCGCGGGCAGCGGCTCTGCCTTCGGGAGCGCCGTGCGGAGCCGGGGGGGGAGGAAGAGCCGGAGGGGTCAGGGTTGAGTCCGGAAACAGAAATCGCCTCGGTTAACTCTAACAACAGCGGCAGCAACAACCGAAAATAAGCAACCAACTCGAGCAAAATTCCTCCTGGAAGTGTGCTGGCAGGAAAACAATTTGCTGAAAGCGGCCGGGCTTTTGTTGTTGTGGGTTTTGTTGGTTTTTTTTTTTTGCTGTTTTGATTTTTTTTTTTTTTTTCCCGTTCCTTAACCCAATGCTCGGCGGGTGTGCTGATCCGCACGCTTGTGCCTGGGGGTAGAGCAAGTTTTAACCCAGATCCCAGGGAAACTTTGGGGTCTGCTGGTTGGGTTTGTAGTCCCGGCTGGTTTTCCGCTTGTAGCGTCCCCCTCGGTGCGCTCTGCTCTGACGTTAGGTTTTTCCAATGTCACCTTTTCGTTCCTCTCGAAGAGTTTTTATTGCTTTTTAGCTAAAACCACCGGGACTACGAAGCACTCCCTATTCCTACCGATGGGTTTAGCATTGTTGTTTTAGTTCTTCGAAACCTGAAGCGTTCTCGCCATCACCATGTGTGTGTTTATGTACTTTTTTTTTCCCCCTCCTTGTGGTAACACGAGATAGCTATTTACAAGAATAGATGCAGTGTTTGCTAGATGTTGAAGCTGTACTAATGACCGAGGGCTTGGACAACTCGGGTGTATCAGATCTACAAGTGTTTTAAAGCATTAAAATATTAAACACCGGGTCGATCTTGCTTTCACTTAGTTGGACATCAGTATGGGCACGGGTTAGTAAGCGCAGAGTGGCAGGGAGGTAGGGAGGGAGGTTTTCTGACTTGGCTTGTATTTAGGACTGTGGTAGGGAATTATTTTGATCGCTTCTAAGGCTCTTCTTGCGAGGAGGTGATTTCAGGGACCCTGGCATGGGGGTGACTGCCGTTTGCAATTGTAATGATTGGGAGGGGAATTCAGGAGCTTGAATGCATTATATTTTTCCTTTTGAATACGGTCACCCGCATGTATATGGATGATGGTGATAAATTCCAAATTCTATAAGCACCAGGATCCAGATGGCAAAACAATCTTTGTTATAAATCACTTTATTGCAAATTGTGAAGCTTTGTATTCTTTTTTTGGTTTTTAATCCCCCTCCCCTCCTTTTTACCTTGAATGCATTCCACTGCTCCAGGGGCAGGCTAATAGGAAGCATACCTCCGCTGCCTTTTTCTTTAAGCATTTTTCTTTCTATAGCTACTTCTTTAGTTTTCCTTGTTACCTTTATTATAGATCCTTTCTCCTCTAGCAAGTGAGGTTAGGATGCCATAGCAGTTAGCTTTCCTGGCAGTCTCCTTCTTCCCCATGCTCCCTCCCCAGTAAAAAAAGGCCTCCAGAGGAATGCTGGGTTTGTGTGAATTCAAGGTGCTGTGCAGCAGATTCCAGGTTGGGTTATTGTTGGTATGGCAGGTGGCCTGCTTGTGTTATCTAATGGGTTCTGAAAGGATATTTCCACACTCAATAGGCGATTTTAATTTTCTTACTTCCACATCCAGGCTCCAGCAGCCTTCTCCTATCTTCTTAACCTTATTCTTTCACATTTTGTAAGCTTGTTTGTTTGCCTGCCACTTAATTGTAGCCAGGAGAAATTAAAGTTGTTTATTTAGGCCTGAGAGCAGGATATTATAAGGATTCAGCGGGATAGCTGTTGGCTGTCACACACTGTTCTGAGGTGGATTCTAGTTCTCTGCTATACCAGCTTTTATACCAGAATTCCAGGCGAACTAGATATTTCTCTTGCTTTCTTTTCTTTCTCTTAATATAGGTTGAAAAAGTATAAATGATTCTTCATAATTATGGACTTGATTTTTATTTATGTAGTTTATCCTGAAGCCATGTTTGTTGGGTTTTAGAGCATGCAAGGTAAAGAGGTGATGCAGATACGTAGCAAAATTGCTTTTCCTTTCCTTTTGCTGTTGTAGCATATTAAAGGTCTGTGGGTGTGGTTGGCTTTTGTATTTTTGGGTTTGCTTTCTTTTTGCCCTGGGTTTTTTCTCTTTTATTTGGGGATGTGGCAGGGTTATTGTGCTTTGTAAATGTACCTGTAATTGCCTGTTCAAGATCAAACTCGTGGGCAGCGATTTCAGGAATGGGGAGAATTATGAACTATCATAAAATCTGCTTATGATGAATAATGTATTGTCTCAAGAATAATGCTTTAAATGCTGCAAACTTTACGAAGCTTGATAGGAACAATTTTATTTTTAAAAGTCCAAGATTTTTTTGCATGGTAATCTTGCTTTTGGTGAAATACTGTGGATTGCTTTTGAGAATAGATGTGTATTAAACAGAAGTCTAGTCAAATAGTCATGAAGTAATGCATCTGAGAGTGCCAGTGCCATACCCATGTGTGCATAGGGGCTGGGGTAGCTGCCTGTTGAGGAGAATAAAAAGGAGAATGTTTTCTATTAGAGGTAGAAAATGAAGAAGTGGTGTACTTAATTTTTATCCTAAATTTAGAGCTTGGTTAATGCTTTCAGTGAGCAAATAGATGCACTGTGATTTGAGAAAATCCTGCTGGCAGTTATTCTTATTTTTGCTGGTGCAGTTTTATCTTCCTTTCCCTTAAATTGTGGCTTGCTGAGTGAGACTGTAGGAGTAAGCTTGTGTCTAGTTCTGAAGTTTGGGAGCTGGGAAGAGCTGTGGTGGAGAGCAGCCCCTCGCCCAGGATTTTTATGTTCAGGAGAATACTTTTTTTTTTCTGTAATTGACTTGAGAAATGGATGTTTTCCTGCTATCTACTGAATCAAACAACATAATCCTTCCCAATACAAAAGCTGTAAACCCTGGGGTGTGAAGGGTTAATGGTGGTCCTTTTTTTTTCCTCCCTCCAATTGTTTTGACAACACTTTTCAAAGTGTGACATTCCAAGCCCTTGCAATACAATGTAATATTACTGTAATTACACAGGTCATTACATTTTAAATAGAGAACAATAAAATGCTTATCGCACTGAAAAAGAACAGGTGTTCTTGCCCTTCTTTGGTATTTATGCTAATTGTTTTTCATCTCCTTCAGAAATATTTATGGCTTTCGTGTTAAGGTCTCAGTCCCGATGTGACAATATTAATTCTTTACTAATCTTTATGGTTGAGGTTTAATGTCTGCAGTATGGATTATAGTATTAACGTCCACCAGCTAGTTTAATAATGTAGATACAACTTAATATGTCAGCACTTTGGTACTTTATGATACATAGCTATTCAGTGGGGAGTCAATTATTTGATTTATATTTTTTATTTTATTTTTTGAAAATGAATGGATGTGATTTTAATAAAGTTTCTGGACTTGTGTAAAAATAAGCTATTAAATAGGAACTGATGATCCTGTGGCGTAAATCAAATGGAAACTCCATAAAGAAACTTTCCTCATTCTTAATTAGGTAGATTGCTGAATCACTGTGCTATAGCGTTAGCATAGCTGGTATACAATGGCAGAGAAGCTGATTGTTAACTTTTTTTCTCTAAAAAAGCTGATTTGTTTGTAATTCTCTTTTTGTTATTTGTTGATTTTTATATGTAATTTTTTAACTTCCCCTGATAAGATTTCATCCTGGAGCAAATGCTGCATGGCTTACTCAATCAGCTTCTCTTTAGGGGGCTATGAAAATTAGTTAGAGAAAAGTTTCATGTTTCTGGGCCCTTGCAAAACAATATAATGCAGTACTGTTACTTGAGTGTACAGGATAATTGCAGGACTGCACTTCATTAAACATAATATTTGCTTTGGAAATCGAACAATTTTAATAGCTGCACCAGTGGCTGATCTGTACTGAAAGGAAGAAAATACAGTAGATGCCTTTCCAGGTTTTTTGAATGCATTCATACATGGACTGATGATGTTTAGTGGGGTGGTTTTTTTTTTTTTCCCTCCTTCCTCTTCATTTTTTTTTTATTCAAGCAAATATGTGCTGATTTGTCAGCTGAAGATGAGGGGGGTGGGGGGGAAGGAGTATGGTGTAGCTTTCATTGGAGCTTGTAAACCGGAATGTAGGTAGAAATGGTTTAAATTTGTCAAGACTTTCATGACTGGGCCCCAAAATCAGATAAAAAATGTGGTGTAGAGAAAAAGGACAGCTGCAGAGTTTTTGTGTGGACGTGTGTTTCTGTACCATGACTAAAAACTCTGAGGACCTTTTCCCAGCTGTCTGGGAGTTATGTGGAAGTTGGATTATTGGCAGTTAAGCATGAGACAACCTGGATTTAGCAAATGCTCTTCTACACAGGAAGCAGATGACATTATCCTGGGGGAAGGGAGGAGATCCTTCTCCAGGCACAGCCCCGGGGGGAGATGCCTGCTCACCCCCAGCCTCCCAGCAGCCAAAACTGAGGGCTGGCGATAGGCACATATAAAAGCACTTGGGTTGTCAGTTTGGGACTTTTTATGTTTTTTTTTTTTTGGGTGAAATCGGGCAATTTCCTCACACATTGGGGCTGTTGTGAGAAGTTCTGCTTTTTGGGGATTTGAGAGGTTTTTTGGGGGGAAAGGTTTAAAGCTTTGCTCCCCGGGCACCTCCTCAGTACTGGGTCCTGGCAAACGTGTAAGTAAGCCTTAAAACTTTGACTTCTAATTGGGCACATTTGTGAAGGAAATGGTTAATTTTACAACCAAAGGCAAACTTGCACCTCGACAGGTCTGCTGAAAGAAATGTGCCACAGTCGTTTGCTGGCAAGCACCGCAGGGTCATAAATCCACGGGGTTTATTTACAGCCTATAACACTTATGAATGTTAAGATATTTGACGCCACGCTGGCCTTATAATATCCAAGGTCCACAGACACTGGCAGTGGGTCAAATTTCTTTCACTAATTATAAGCAATGAGAGATGGAGTGTGGTGCTGGGGGTGTAAGGGGGAGAAGATATGGAAATCCTCTCTTCTTTCTCCACCCAAAAGCAGAGAATATTTCTGCTCCTCCTCCCAACTGCTGGTTTGTGTTTGTGCCTCTTTTTTGACATAGGCTCCAAAGTTTATAATTAACGCTTGCAGTGCTGTAAGAGGCTGTGGGTGATGCAGAAGTTTAAGCACAGCTCGTGTCCTTTACAGAGGTCTCGGCAGTATTGTGCAGTATTTCCTAGATACCAACATAAGCAAACATTTAAAGACAGATGACACCTGGAAACGGCCTTTCATTTTTTCATGTACCGCTGTGCTAAGGGGTGGGGGGGAAATCGCATCAGGCTTTATGCAGAAGGTGGATGCTTGGACATATGTATATTGGGCTGTTCTGTGTGCATAAAACAGGGCTCCTTAAAAAGCAGCAAAAGCCCATGTTAAGGGGAAACATGCGCTGAATGAATTAAAGCATTGAGGTTAGAGGCAGGTTTTAGAGGAGAAGCCCTGTGTCCTGCTGGAAGGGGCAATCTGGGGTGGATGTGTAGGTCAGTGTGGAGGGGCGAGCGGAGCAGGGTGATGTGCTGATGGGGTATTTTGGGAGTGGGGAGGCATGGTGAGAGCGGAGAGGCTGCTGGAGAGTAATTGGAGGACAAAGGAGGGATGTTGGAGCGGGAGGAGGAATCATAGAAACTTGGAGGGGGGAAGAAACCGCCAGTATTTGAACGCCAGTGTTTGAATGGATGGTTGGAAGGGGAAGCTTGGGATCTGGGGATTGACTCTTAAGTGTCAGGAAAGTCTGAGGCCTGAGGAGAAATCCTGCTTCACTCAGCAAAGCTTGTGCTTCTCTGCTCGCTCCCCATAAAATATGCTTTGCCAGGGTGGACAGATTTGAAGTGCTGCTGTCTTGTCTATGCTGGGGGTGCGTGTGTGTTTTAACAAGATAATGTGGTTACTTGGATATGCTTAGGTATTACTTTTAGCTTTAATTTCTCTGGCAGTTGATTTTTTTTGTGTTCCCCGTAGGTTACTGTTGTGCTTGGAGACTAATTGAAGCAAAAGGCAGGGTTATGTGTGTGGTGGAAAGCTGCGCTCCTTTGCCCATATGTTTTTCTTCTGCAAGCCATGTAAAGCTTGACTTTAAAAAAGAGAAGAGAGGAGGATGTCAGTTGGGCCCTTCCACAAATAGCTGTACAGTTTTGTTGAAGGTTTTATGCTTTTCCCTAATCAATGGAGCACTGTGACTTATTAGCCCCCAGGGACAGATCTGAATCCCCCAGCCCCGTGCTGCAAAGCTGGTGTAGTATTATACCTTTTTAACAGGTTATCAACAAGGATGCTCCTCCTGTTCCCAAGGCGCTTCTCACCCATTCCAGCATCTCCCCCCTTCTGATTCTTTCCGGCAAAATCTGTTCAGTCTCATGCCTTTGTTTTAGGCCAGCTAAACCCTCGACCCTTATTCTTTGTGGGGTCACGCTCAGGCAACTGGGCAGTGCTGAATGAGTTAAGTCGCCGACTGAAGTTTGGCTTCATGCAACTGAATTTGAGGCCTGGTAGGCATTAGCAGGGCACAGCACATTTACAGAGCTTAATTAGTACGCACTGTAATTGTTCATGGTCTGCCAGAAGAAGTAATGTTCAGGAAAAGTGGAGTCGTTCTTCTGCAGTCTTCAGTTTTAAAACGATAAATCACTTGCATATTTGTGCAGTGATTCAAATGGAGCTGAGACCTCTCCATCTCAACATGTGGTAAATTGTAAAGTCAATGAATTGCAGATGTAGGGTACAGCAGATTCTCTTAAGAAAATGCAGAATGAATGGGGAAGGGTGATGCTATAAATACGTACTGAGAAGATAACTAGGTTTCTGCTTGCTGTGCCAATTATGATGTACTAAAGATATTGGCAATTTTGTTTTAATGTATTTGGTTAAAATTTCTTTAAACTAAATATAGGGGTGCCATGTTACTTCATTGGGTGAGGTTTTTATTAATGCTTCGGAACAATGGGTTTCATATGGAAATGCACGTGATAGACATTAATACAAATTAATTCATCATGGGTAATGTTGTAGCTGTTACTGGAGGAGTTTATAGTGATGGGACACTTGAAAGTGTGGCTGCAGCAGCTAATAAGAAATGTTGCGGTAGAGGATGCCTTTATATTCTAGGTGGGGGAAATACTGGCAATACTCTGTCTCACTGTGACATTTTGTATCTGCCTGTAATTCCTTCCAACTTGGGAGAGACTTTTTGGGTGTGTTATTCTGGTAGCCTAGATCTTGTTCTAAAAAGAGCAAAATACAAACAAATCCACACTATACAGATTGACATCGTAAATGCTGCGTATTGTTTTATTTTGAATACGGAGAATGTGTGTCACTCTTACTGCTGTGAAATCTTGTCTTCCTTGGGCTTGGTCCAAGATCCATTGAAGTCAGTGGAAAAAAAAGCCTTCTATTAATAATGAAGGGCTTTGGATCAGGCCCCGTGTGTCTTGAACCAATGGCCAGCTTCTTCAAAAGTGGATAAAGGTATTGAAAAAGCCAAACTCAACTAAATGTCATATTGATACATTGCTGCTTCTGTGGCATCCTTCACTCTTGGAGGAGAAAATGAAGTATTGAAAGTTATGTTTCTAATGGTGTTTTCTTAAACAAACTCCTGCTTCTGCAGTGTCTGACTTACCCACAGAAACCCAGAGAATCCTGGCAGAATCAGGATCTGGTCTGAGGCTATGTTGCATGTCAATACTGCTTTTCTAATATGAGTAGGTGGATTTGTATGGAAGTTGTAAAAGTTAATGATTGCTCTCTGACTCATACGCTGCTGGTTTCAGCAAAGAAGAAATGATGACAGGAAAATGATAGAAATTATAGGAGACAAGTAGGCTTCGGTAAGCGGAGAATGGATTTGCCTTTTTTGAAATGCTTTTGCTGCTTGCTGAAGGAAGTGCAGGGAGGGAGAAGGTGGAAGGGCAGCTTCCTTTTGTAGTCAGATATTTTGGGTACCGAATTCCTGCAAGTATTTTGCCAGGAAGTGAGCTTGAGATGTGGAGGGACTATCTGTTGCGGTAAAGGTTCCATAACCACTTTGTTAGCCCTACTGATACAGTTAGGCCTGACTAACTGTTCTCCCCTCTTGGCAGAACAGGTTTTAATGCCCTAGGCTCCATGGGAAGTATGATTGCATACCTAATGGATACCAGGTATGAATATGTAATTGTCCTCAACTAGTATCTGTCTCAGAGCTTTGTAGGGCTCTCCCAAGTGTCTGTGGTGTGAAAGATGCTGTATCCAACAAAATCAGTGTTTGCTCTTTTTATTTCACTGGTGGTGTTGATGTAACTGAGACACCAAAAAAATTCAAAAGGAGCATGTGGAAGTAATAGTTACAAAATGCCAACCTGAAAATACTGCAGAGGGACTTCCTGGGGACTATGAGAGATTCTTGGATGTCGATACAATAGAAACAAGTCATCCTATATTAAGAAAGGAAAAAAATAGAACAAGAAAAGGTGGGGGTGTACCTCTTTGGGCATATCCAAACTCCCTCTGGAGTCAGTGACTCTTTAAATACTGATCTGGAAAGGTCTGAGGCTATAGACTTTTCTGTTCTCAAGACAAGACACTAATTGATTTCTGTTTTTAATTGATGCAAATATTTAATAAAGGTTCTCTTGGAACTGTTTTAAACCCTAGCCTGAATAATTTTAACTTGGTTAAACCAGTGAACTGGTTTGGGAGCATACACAGTAAGAGGTTTGTGTTGGTTTAATTAGATTGAAGAGATTTATAAAACCAGGGCCACTACTGTGACACAGGCAGGGTCTGGAAGACCGTGTATAGATGCTGCATTAATCTACACCGAGGCTGAACAGACTGCCATTGAAATGACGCTATTATAAATGTTTTCCAATATTAAAGAATCCAGGGGAAGGCATGACCTTGAATGAACACGTCAGAAGAATAAGATGGCAGTCAGTGTTTTTACCTTTGTTTTCTCTAGGACATTGGCAAAAAGGTTTTCTCCCTTTGGAAGCAGTTATAGATTATAGTTGTTTGTCTGGAAGTAATATTTTTTAGATTTTTATTGTTATTAACCAACTGTCTCCATTTACTTTTATTCCTATTATGCGTCCCTGTGGGCTTTTTCTTAATTCTTAAAGTGCACTGTAAAATATAGTTTAAAACATGTCTTTGTCAGTTAAAAAACACCAAACAAACAAAAAGTGCTTTGCAGGAGCTAGTCACAAACATAACTACTGTATGGGTTACAAAACTGCTGTGTAAAGTCTATCTGCAGAGCTTATTTTATCTGGATAGCAGCTAAATATCTTTACAATCCCCAGGGTTATTAAGGGCCAAATGCCTGGTATATGTAGCTAGTTTATTTTCCATTGGAATCTGCTGCTCAACTACCGTGCTTGCAAGTACTTTGTCTTTAATTTCATAAATATGAAATCAAATTCCATCAATATGAAATTAAAAAGTCAAACCTAGAACCTGGGTGTAGCTGGGTGGCTGTAAGTAGGAATTGGTGTGTCACTGTGCTGCTGCTGTGCCCAGGTATGGGACTGGTTCTGTGGGCACATCTGTGTACAGGCATGTGATGTGTATTATTAGTGAGTGTATACTTAGTTATCAGGTGTCTATTCAATTTTAATTGACAATATGAGATTCCTGTGGTTACTCTGTGCATAGATTGCCTTGGGGCTCTGCAGGGTTTGTGGGAAGAAAAGCCTTGACAAGTTTCCATTAAGCTCTGAATCAGGCAATTGGAAAAGAAGAGAATGAAAGGAGCTGAAAAGAGGGAAAACTTGTTAGTGTTGCATTCTGCTTTTGCAACGAGAAACCTCTTTTAGACAAGAGTGGTTCTCAGGCCAAGAATTTCAAACTCGCAGAGAAACCTGTCCAGAACACAAAAGTTGTTTGAACGGGGTGCAGAATTGTCACAGTAATTAGAGCAATCTCCGTTTACTGAGTGGCAGCTTTTATAAAAGACAGGGGATAAAGGGTTCAAATTCATCTTTCTCTCTCCGATTCACTTCTGATGTACTGCTTCTGTGTATGTATGTGTATGTGAAGGAGTGTGTGTGTGGCCACATTTTCAGCTACTCATCATTCGATTGCCCTTGTTTTAAAAGAAGGATTGAAGTTTCTTCTTCCTGACGAGAATGACATTTTTTAGGCATTTTGCTTTATTTTTTACTGGTGTTGTGATTTCTTATACAGAAATAAGAGGATGCTTTGGGGAATGTGCTTGTGCTCAGCTGGAGGGGTTACCCTAAATATTTCTCAGTCAGTTTCTCAATCCTGCATCTTTGACTCTTAGGAGCAGTCCGTTCTTTTAATAGGATTACTTGTGGAAGCAAGAAAAGTGAATGAATAAGGCTTGGACCCTTAAAGTTTATCCTCTTGCCACTGTGAGGTCTGTCCAGAATTACTGAATCAGCTGGAGTTTTGCCATTGGTCTTATTAGGAGAAGGATCAGGCCTGTGGATTACATGAGACTGAGCCTTGTGAACAAGCTAAATAAAACTGTAAAAATCAAAGTTGTTGCTGTGTGTGATGCAGGAGTGTCTGGAGGCCTTGTTCTGGGCTCCTTTTGGTCAGATGCTACACAGAGAAAAATGGGAGTGAATGAGCGAGCAGTGTGGGTGTTCTTGCCCAAGGAAGAAAACGTGACTGCTAAATTTCCTGTATGCCTTCACTTTGAAAGAAAAGGAAATATTAAGCTCCTTGATTTTCTTCAGTAATTATCTTGGGTGCGAAGTTAGTCATTTTAATGTCCGTTTACTTAGCTCTTCAGGCTTTGTGATCGCCTTCTATTTGTTCTCCCTGAAATAATGTAGGATCTCTGCTTTGTAAAGGCTTGGAGGTAGCGACCTTGGCTAATTTATTTAATCATTTAGTTAGTGTTACGTTTCTCCCCCTCATTCACCATTAAATCTGAATGCAGAGGGAGAAAGGAGCCCTTTAGGCTGATGTCTTGTGTTTCTCTGTATCACGTTGTCTTCAAGGCCTGTGGCATGGCTGGTTAGGTGGTATGTTGGGATCCTGTGAGTGATGTATGTCTAATTCATCCTTCTTTTTTGGAGATCTGGGATCAGCCAGCATATGCACCAGGTTCCTAAGATACAGGCAAAGCAAAAAGGAATGTCTTGCTGCTGATGACAGAAACGTTAAAGCTAATACAAGCTTCAGTTCTAGCTCAGGTCATGTGTGGCTTTTGTATGCAGGTATTTTCTCCACCTCCACTCCCCTCAGGTATTTTCCACCTCATGATGATGATGAAGAATTTGGATAGATCTTTTTATATTTTAGCAAAACGCAAATATTTTTTTTTTTCCACAGGGCAGGCCCCTATCATGAAAAAGCTGTGGAAAACTTGCTTGTCTTTGAGCTTGCATTGCAAAAACGCCTGTTGATGTTCAGCAAAGCACCTTTCTGAGTACAGCTCCTCAGAGCACTCATTGCCCGGTTCACTTGTCTTGCCTATGAGTGTGGTGTGTTTTCTGAATGGGTAGAAGTCATCTTGTAGGCACAAGGAGGAGTTGGAAGGCAACAAATTTTCCTGGCAGTGATGCTGAATGGCTGATGCAGTGTTGGAGCACAGAGTTGAGTCTGTGTGTTGGACAATGTCAGGGTCAGGTTGAACAATGTCTCCATTTTTAGATGCTGCTATTTTGTCTCAACCACTGATGGTTTGCAGACCAGTAGTGATGTCTGCCGTCCTGAAAGAGTACCCAGTGTGGTACTAATTGTACCAGGACTAATTGTTCATGAGAATGTACTTGTTGCAAATTATGGACCTCTCTTGAACATGGCTTTTTCAGTCCTATCCCTTGTGCATTATTTTCTCAGCTGGTAATTAATTTCTCAGTTTGGTAATTTGTCAGTAACTGGCATCTCTTCAGTAATGAGTGCTCTGTAGTAATTCTCCATCACTAAGGAGTAATTGCTGGCCATATAAAGTCGCTGATCCCTTTCATTTGCCAGCTGGATAACCTTTCCTGTTACGCTGTTATGACCAAGTTATCCATCACAACAAAGCCTAACTGCATATACAGTCCATGTCGTGGCCGTGGCTTGATACATGGAGAATGTGCTGGAGGAAGCTGGTTTTAAGTCATGGTTGCAAGCAGAAGCTCATGACTGCAGAGAAGGCTTTTATTTGATTTTACCTGAGTAAGCCTAGCTCAGCCTAAAAAAGCAGGTGTTGACTTTAGTTGAAGTGGTGACTCAGAGCATCCAATGTCCTCTTTTCACTGTGTGGCATTTCTTCAAGCTTGCTGTTCTGCCTGGCCCTGTCTTTTCTACCTCCCATTGAGGGTTGTTTCCTAATCCAGTGGTAAGGGGTTTGGAGGTGCTTCTCTTCCCAGGAGCTGATGGTGCAAATACCTCTCCATCCTGCACATGCACCAGGCTTGCCTCCATGTCAACCATTTGGAGACGGGTCCTCAGCCCAACTGGGTCCATGCATTTGGGCTTGTAGGATCATGGCTTAAATTTGTGGTCCCAAGGGTGTCAAATACAAAGTTCATTTCAGAAACAAAGTTGTTGAATTGGGAAGGAGGGTAAAGGGAATGGTGGAAGGATGGTGCAGATCAGAAGCAAAAGTTTTTCATTTACACTCCCTGCTATTGCTCTGGTTTGGGGAGCTAAGTAGAAAAGGGGCAGTTTTTTAAAGTCTCATGAGTTGCCTGTCTGCATCTGCCCACACCTAAATACCTTTCACATTTGTTTTTGTTTTGCTTTTTTTTTTTTATTCCTGCTCCTTGCACATGTGAGCTAGTGCCACAAGGAATGAGCTGAACTCTTCCTCTTTTCTTTTCCCCTTCTCCCCCCCCAACGTTGGAATTGTTTGTCAAATTCCAATTACAGAGCTTGTTAAACACCTGTACAAACCCATGGCCGTTGTTAAAGGACTAATTTGAAGACAATGGGGTTAACACAGGTGTACATAAGTACAGAATTTTGATTTCAAAGTCTCTTTATTACTCTGTGTGCATAGGAAAGAAAGAATTTGGCTTAATTTTCAGATCCTGGATGCAATTTGTAGGGCAAGCATTTGGAAGAAGGGTAAGTGGGGAAGGGAAGAAATGTCTGAACATGTTCAGACATGGCACTGAACACATATGAAATGGAAAGTTAAAAGGAAATAAACACTACACTCCTCTTTCCTCCCTACCTCACCCTCATACCACTTTCATGGAGTCACTTTTCAAGGTATAGCTGCATGAAGATGGTTGGTAGTGATCTTGCACACTGATTGCCTTCAGAGTGATCGCAACTAAACCTGAATGTTTGCATGGCCCTGGGACTCTGCTGGGTTGTGGTGCCAGCAGTCACCAGCCCCAGTTGCATCCTGGTGTGATCAGTAAGTTGCATTAGATGTACATTCATGAGAGTATGCTTTGTTTGGTAGGAGCAAAATCAAGGGAGTTGGGCTACTTGACTCTCAAGATTTCTTTTCTCTGAAACTGAACACGTGTATATCCCCAACGGTGACCTGCTATCTCATGCCACCAGAGTAACCTTCTTAACATGATAAGAACATCAATAGAAGCCAAGAGGATGAAGTCCTAGAGTCAGTAGGACATCTGCTTCTGGTATTCTATTACATTGATAGAGATTTATGGTTTTGTATAACTTGATGAATATCTAGCAATGGATCATCTTTCTTTGGGGTAGTTCCAGTAAAGGCTAAAGGAGGTTCCTGCAGAATGAAAGCTAAGACCCGTGTCCCTGATGTCACAAGTGGCTTAAATTGAGGTTAGTTTCTCTGTAGTTTCATCTTACCTCAGTTTCTTTCCTTCTGTTGGGAGTTTCTCCAGGCAAGGATCAGACTTTCTCTGTTATCTTCAAGTACTCCATGCACCTGGGGTACAACAAACTAATAAGTGGGAATAATTATTAGTGGTTAGATAAACATCCAGATCAGTTTATCTTCATGGTAATTCGCCTGTTAGAACTCATCTTGACTGCTACGAATAGGTTTGGTATTTGGCATTTCAGTTCATGTAGGAGGGGAGAAAATGGCCGTTGCCTGTGAAATGGTTCAGAAGTTGCTTGCTGTTCTTTCTCAATGAGTAATAACTCTGCTAAGTGGCATGATGGGAGTCTCGAGTACGAAACTGATCAAGAGGGAAATTTCTAGTTCCTCTTTGGTTATACACCAACATCATTGTGCATGCCCATGTGCTCAGAGGGGGACTAGTTATCTTCCAAACAGTGTCATGCAACCTGGCTTATACTGGTTATATTATAGCTAACAGCTTATACAGTTATAGTTTAACAATATATAATAGTCTTATATTGTTAAAGAACAGTCAGAGTTCTTTGTTAAAGGTTAATTTGAAGTTACGAAAGCAGATATATCTCACTGTTTTGAGGATGCCTGGAAGATGGCTGAAAATATATTGTCTTTCAATGAGTTGTCATGGTTTGGTCCACTGGAGATAGGTGGTTTTCTCTTTGGTAGGTAGTGTGACCTTATCCTGCCAAGGAGTGTAGTTGCACTAAGATAATGAGTAGTGATTTGTCCTGAAACTGTAAGTAGATGAACCTTTGAATTGCAAACTGTTGAGGTGATCGTGTTTCTGGCAGGTGATGTAAGTTAGTAGTTACAGTGGTTCTTTGCAGTTGTATGAGTTTTGGTGCAATAAATAGAACTTTTTATGGGTGAAAGACTTAATTTCCTCTCTCTACTTCGCTAATAATTTTTAACAGTTAATTTTAATTTTTTTTTGAATAAGGTTGTATACACTGAAGTAATAGAAGGTAAAACTGCTGTTGGTATCCCTCTCATGGTGTTCACCAGTAGAGATTGCATTAGTTTCTGCTGTTTGCACCGGTTTCTATTATTTGCTACTGTATTCTTAGCAGTATGAACCTACATTAGAAATTTGTATCATTCAGCCTATTCGGCACTACCCACAGTAGTTGCTACAGTGTATGTTGTGTTTATTTTGTTGGGTAGCAGCTCTATGGGGTAGATGGTGTTGGAGTTTGCTGGAGGTCCTTTCTGTGGAACTATGTAACTCCTTTCTGCTAAGGTAGTAGAAGTAGTTTCTCTACTGGGAATGCTTGAACAGGTAAGGTGGGCATTGCCTGACATCTTACTCTTTCTGCTCCCAGCAAAGACTCGGGTCCAGTATTAACTGATTCTAACTTGTGTTCGGAGCCAACACCAGGGGAATGAGCCCCTCAGCGTAGTCAATGTTACAGGTACCAAAATCTTGGAGCAGTTAAAAATGGGAGAGGAACTACAGCTGAACTAAAATGAAACTGACTTTTGTTTGCTGTTTTTGGATGGATTGACAGCTACAAATTTGTGAAAATACAATTAGCTGCTTTTCAGGGTAACGGTTCATTTTTGACATAAAGCTCTCTTTAAAAGCTTCAATAAATGTTTGCAGATTTTATACTTTATACTGCAAAACTGCTGTCTGCCTTCAGAGTAATTGAGTAGATCTGATTGTGAACCAGGGGTTTGGTACAGAAATCTGGAAAAGATTGAAAGGAAAGCTATTAGTACCTGTTATGTATATAAATATAATAATATGCTAGTATCTATATAATACCATTATATAGCATATATAATATATTTGTAATATGTATCTTAACATATTAATACCTATAATATATATGCATTTGTATATGTGTCTGCATCTATTAAAAACTTATGTGTATATATAAATTTTCTTCTGCAACTTTTGAGGTCATGGCAACATTTGAGAATCAAGGATCTGCTTATTTTTTGACACTTGGGAGGATCCTTTTTAGGGGAGGGCCTGTCTGTCTGTATGCGAGAACAGCACTGTCATTAGGTGCTCTGCTCAGTGGTCACCCTTTATATGAACATGCCATGTGGTTTCCTCTACGTCATCTGGTATTAGGCCACTTAGAGACAGGACTTGCAGCATTGTTTGGTGATCTAAAGCCGTGGATATGAGTCTCTGACAGGGTAGCATTGTTCTTGTGGCTCATGGTTGTGAAGGTGAATGATTGTGTGGGATAACAGATGCATTTCTTAATATAAGCAAAGTCATTAAAATATGGATTTTTATGAATTAATGGTAAACTGGGTTGTGTTCCTCCAAAGCCCTCCTTCAGCTCCAGATACTATCAAGATGTGAACCCCTGATAGCTGGAACTCTTGACAGTAGTGATTGAGATGTATCTGAGGCATTTAATGCACGGAGGCCAGTAACTGTGGTTTGTTGCTGGCTGGTGGGCTAACACAACTTGGTGATGGCATGGCTGTGTAGGACTGTCTGTGGTACTTGTGTATGCTCTGCCCCAAATATTCTGTGTGCTCATGGTGGGTC
This sequence comes from Forpus xanthops, assembly GCA_032466535.1. Taxonomy (NCBI): domain Eukaryota; kingdom Metazoa; phylum Chordata; class Aves; order Psittaciformes; family Psittacidae; genus Forpus; species Forpus xanthops. The sequence continues at coordinate 17,328 of JASSUY010042957.1, forward strand.
ACCATCATTCATGGTGCAGCAGGGTGGGCCTTGCTGGGGAAATCCTGCTTGTGTTTCGGGTATATTCCTTGGTATTATTCCTTGAACAAACATTGGCCTTCAAGCCAAAGTGTCTGTACCATGACTGCATCTTGCTTTGAGGGAAGGTGCAAGCCCAGAAAGGATCACCACAGCCCTGAGGATGTGGACTGCTCTGCAGGCCAAGTTTCTAGCTCAAGTCACTGTGCAGCCTTTATGAGAGATCCTGATGAGAATTTGGGCCCATGATATTTAAATATGCCTGTGGTAATATTATCAGCTGCCACCCACCACTCAGCTTCTAAACTGATCCTAAAATAACCTTTGGAAGCATGACATGTGAAGCTTCCCTCCCCTCCTGTTTAATCTCCTGTACACAGCCTCAGTGTAATGTTTATATGACAGTCATAAGGAAGGCTCTGTAGGTGTACCCAGGCCATTTATGAGAGCATGACACAACATCAGTTTCTACATTTATCTCTGTGTTCCTTGACGTTCTACTCTCCGCCGTGCTTTCAGTTTTGAAATGAAGAAAACTAGTGTGGAGCTGCTCTATCTCATTCGACAGGATGTGAGCTTCCAGTTCCCCAGCTAGCTGAGTGCTCTGTGTCCTTTGTGAGGGCACATGATTTGGACTTTACCTTTTCTGCCTCTCTTCCCCTCCTGATCTTTCACAAGGAAAACAAGCCTCAGATGGATGTTAATGGCTCCATGCATAGATATGTATTTATATATAGACTGTCTTGTTGCTCAGAAGATTTTATTGGCGTAAATTTGGAGTATTTACAAGTGGCAAATACACTGAAGAAATTATGCAGACCAGACTAAATAGGCTTTGAAGGGCATTTGTAGCACTTTCAGACAACTAGCCTTTTAGTTTCTTTAGCAAAGGGGTTTATATGCATGTGTGTGCATGCATATATAGGTATGCATATATAGAAATATATAGAGAGATGTATTTAAAATATAGGTACATATCTATGCCTTTTTAATTTCTCTGAAATACAGAAGTAGCATTAATATTTCTGCTTCTGGCTGTCCATAAACCCCAGCAATCCTGGAATGATAGGGAAGCTGTCCTGTGACTGCAGTATGGGGATGTCTGTATTTAAGGCCTCTTTTGTAATGTGATATTCCTAGGTTTTCAGTCAGTTCCCCCTGACACTCCCGAGGGACTGCAGGTAGCGGTGGGATTTCTCAGATGCTTTGGTTTAATGGGCAGCTTCTCCAGTTGGGTAATGGAATTCAGCTTCTTGGGCCAACCCTTGTAATGCTTTGGACTCACAGTGCTCACAGAGGACATGCAAGAAATGTAACTTAAAATCCTTGATTTTCTTTGGCCAAGAGCTTGAGGGGAAAGATGAGAAGGGGAGGAGGGTGGAAGAGTGGATAGTGAGAAAATGCCCTTTTGTAGTAGATTTAAACAAAACTATATCCAAGAAACATTGGTGGCTTGAAAGCTGTTTGGAGGGTTTGCGTGTTAGTAGTCCCAGCTGAGAGATGTTGCTGAGCAGAGTTCAAGCAAGGAGGCCAAAGGTGCAGCATAAATATAGTTTGTCAGGCTGTTGCTGAAATAAATGAACATTATTCAGTGGAATAATCATACCTACGTATATGGCATAAAAACAGTCATTGAATGGTGCCACAAAATACTTAATAGCTTGTAGTCATTGTGCCTTTTGACCTGGAAGGAAAAGAGTGTGATCTTGTTCCAGTTATAATCAATGAGCCTTGTTATTGAGCTGTGGGAGACTTTGTGAGTGCCGAGAGTGGGGATGGATGATGGCCTATCCTGTTTATTTAACTTTGATGGTAGCATAGCACTTGGTGCTCACTTGCCTTGTGATTTTTAATGCACTGTCTTAAATCCAAATGAATGTTTAACAAGGCTGCGCCTAGTAATTTTACAAGTAGCCTTAGGAATTCATTCATTATGTAAAAGCGTTTTGCACAAGAGCTGAACTGCTAGGAAAGGTGGGGAGAAGGTGCGGCAGACTGCCCAGGAGGACATCTTACTTGGCAGAGGAAGAGGGATGACGTTTCTTGTCTGTAGTCTGACTTGCTTTTTAATGTATTTTTATTGCCTAATCAATGTGCAATAGAAATCCACTCCCTGGTCAACTTAAGCACCACTTAATCGAGAAATAAATGATAAACCCATTATGCTTTGCTGGTAGAGAACATTTCAGGGTGATTATGGATGCTCCGCTAAATTTTTTGGCGTCTCTTGAGTGAGACTAATTGCCTTCCCTCAGGGTGGCTCCAGAAGTTTCTGTCACATCCCGGCCTTGATAAAGCCAATGGGAGTTTTCCTATGGATTTTTATTTTAATTGTTATTTTAAAGAGGGCCATTGTATACCAGCCTTTGCCTCTGGTGTTCTGCTTTCCTTTGAAAGCAGGACCTACTTTAGCCGCTGTCTGTTTGATTGGCTCTTGGCATGGAGATATGGATGCTCTCCATGGTTCCAAGTTGAGTCTCTCTGCACTGGAATGCTGGTTTGTTGGGATCTGTGCCAGGGGATGGCTGTACCAGCAAACCCTCAAAGCTGTGATGGCCCTTTGGCTGGTCCAGTGCTCTCTGCTCTCTCCAAGCAGCCTGACCTCAGTTGTGCTCCCTCACCCGCCATGGGAGAGTGGTTTCAGCCCAATGACCCATGCGGAGATGGGACAGGGCTCTGACTACTTGGAAAAGCTGGATCTTTCTTCTTCCAGATCCGGCCTCTTGCCAGCTTGGTGTGTGACTTTCACAAGCCAGTGAAGTTAACGATCACAGTGGATATCCATGAGCCCATTAATGAGGAGTTGGATGAAGGAGCACTTCATCAGACAGGAGCAGGGCAAGCTTTGTTTAATCAGCTTCTCAAGTCTGGTCTCTAGCTATGACAACTGATATACAACTGAAGCCATCAGGTCAAGCTAGGATACAAAAGCCCGAGGATGTATTATTCTGCTTGGCTCTGAGGCTTTGCGTTGGCTTGTGGTGATAGCTGAGACTTATTAAATTACAGAAAGAAAATAGTTCCACTTATTAGGTGCTCCACTCAGTTCCCACTCAGTGCATGGAGTTTTGGCTGTGCTGTACCCATTGCTGTCTCCAAGGTATCGTCAGCACCAATCTCCTTTTATTGCCAGGAGATCAACCTGACACCTGTTTGTCATAGCTGGAGCTGAGCCTGCTTGGTGATAGAGTAGGAAGTCTCCTCTTTTGAGGGATTATGACCTGAGAAAGGTCTTGTTTTGGAGGAAAAAATAGATCTAAAATATTGAGAAACTTTCAAGTTGTCTTTATAATTTCTTGGATGCCGGTGATGCTTCCTGGTAACTATCTGAACTTGCCTGAATGGATTTGTGGTCCCTGTTTGCTTTTGCAGCTATTCTGACGATGAGGGGGTCGCATTGCTCGTATTTCTGCTCTGCTCAGCCCCTTGCCAAGGGAACAGGCTGCATGCAATTTATAAATAAATATTTATTATTTTAAGTGATGACTGAGAGAGAGGGTATTTCCTGGCTGTGACTGACTAGCTGGAAGAGTTGGAATCTGCTGGCTATGGGATGTCAGGAGATGCCCATACCTAGAAGTTGTGGTTACTTTTTTCCTGCTGTGACCCCTGCCCTTCTCCCACGTGCAAAGCTGTGCCTTGTTCCCATGCCATCTTGACAAAAATAAACATGCTGTTAGGACAGCTCCCCCCCAGCCGTGCAATTAAGTGTTTGGTTTGCACAAGGATACGAGTAGTTGCGGCCCATATGCTGCAGATAAGGGTGATAAGGGTCTGGCCTGGAGATGTTGCTCCATACCCATGGCCTTCAGTGGGACAGGAGTAACAGTTGCAAAACAGGGTTATGATTCTTGCCACAGCCTTGTCTGCTGCCACCTCTTTCCTGTCCAGCCTGCCTGGGTCAAGCGCTGGGACCCTGATGGGGATGCTGTGCTCTGTTTCTGCCCATTAGTCTGCCCGGTGTTTGGGGCATCAGGATTTGTTTCTTCAGAGCTTGACATGTTTAAGCCACTGGATGATGGTCTTGTGTGGGAATTGATGACTCCGAGTGGTTTTGGAGTTTCGGATTGGGTGCTCCTGAGATGTTGAGAAATCCCCCAAGGAAATGACCTGTGGGATTGATGCCAACTGTACTTTCAGAAGTGACCCGAGACACTTGGAGCTGTTCCCGGTGTTCAGAATTGTACTGAAATACCAGCATGATGAAAAAACAAATGTAGAATTGCTAAATGCATGTTGTCCAAAGATTGTGAGCGCTGTCATAACTGCTCCAAAAAGCCCCCCAGCAAAAACCCCAGTGGCCCTCTTATGACTTACTTCAGCTGAGCATCAGGCCATGATGAGTCTGATTTGTCGCTGTATGTAAACCAGCCATCAGAATAAAAAGAGGCAAAAAAAGATGAAAAATGAAGAAGTTTGTAATTTTTTTGGGGGGCACATGAAAAGCAGTGATGATATTAGAATAGAAAGTGTAACCAGAGAAAGCACACAGAAAACCACCTTTCTTTTGTTCAGGGTATTGACTTGCATCTGATTTAAATGTTAGTGTAGAGAATCAGAATGATGTTTTTCAAGTTCCAGTAAGGTTTTAGTGTATCTGCTTTCTATCTGCACAGAATTTCCCCATGCCAACTCCAGGAGGGGAATATTTTATATACCATTACTTTAACTGCTTTTTGATCTGAACTTAATCATCATCTTTTACAATGTTTAGGTTAAGAGGATTTTATGGTGTTTCTGCTGTTGGCTTTGAAAATCTTTAGTCACTGGTAGCTTTGTTGCTCATTAAGTACATTTTAATTTTTAAACCAAGATTTCTATTTAAATGTTAGTTTCTTTTGGTAGAGATCTTTCCCTAATTATGAAAAAGCTTCCTACATTTTCAGCCAGCTAGCTGGATTTTTTCAGTTTAATGATGTACAGCAACTAGCATTGTGTGTTAGAATATAGTTTGAGACAAAATGATACTGCGGAAAATCTGTTAAGAAATGATTTTTCTCTCTCTTCTTCTAAACTAGAAGGGATAAGAGGAAAACTATTTAAAAGGATTGATCACATTCGTAGTTAATAGTATAGATACTGACGTACGTGGCTGTTTGAAGTTATCAATGCCATGTCCCAGATAACCCCGTGTTTGTGAAGGGACCAGAAAAACATGAAGGTGGCATTAGATTTGCTTGGCCCTAAGGAAATAATGTTTCTTTTAGTGTGAAACAAGCTTTCTTTCACACTGAACAGATTTGGAGAGGCAAATTATGTCTTGTCTAATTGGTAAAACCAGCCCTCCAAGAAATGCATGGTATTTTCAAACCCAGAATGCATGACTTTGCCTGCAAATATTTTGAACATTGTTATGTGAGCTAGATGCTGAAGTATGTCACTGACTCGTGGGTGTTCCTCCCTATCTCTGCTAATATATTGAAATCTGAAGCTAAAGCTTTCTGGTGCTGGCTGCCCAAGTTGGGGAGCTCAAGGCTTCATCTTCAGTGACACTCAGCTTTTTGCAGTTGCCTCTGTAGATGCTGGTGGGTTTGTGGATGTGGCACCCATCAGCAAATAGTCTTCTTTTAGCACCCATCTAGGCCTGCCTCTTTGCTTGGTTTTGAAGGGCCTGCAAGACCAGGTAGCTTGCACCTTTTTGTTAGGCTGCTGTATTTTGAATTTGGAAATCGGTCCATGCATGTGAAAGGTGTTTCCAAAGTGCTGCTGCTTCTTGGAAAACGCAGTTCAAACCCCATCCTTCAGCAGTTTGGCATTAGCTGAGGTGTAGCTGGAGGGCAGAGGAGCTTGCACCACCCAGCTCTGCTCTGGGCTTCCTCTCCCAGCGTGCTTGCTGGGCAATAGGATGGTTTTGTGTCAATCGAGTTCCAGCTTTTTTCCGGGGAGTATTTGTTGATTGAAATTGAAGGATTGTAAGCACAATTCATCTTAGAGTACAGGGAGCAGTGGGTGCGAGCAGTGCTGACTGGGACCAGACATTGACATACGGGCCGTCATCAAACTAATTGTTGTTTGAATTACCTGTTATGATCCGATGACAAATCTGCTTCACTCCTGCCACTGGAGCAGAAAATGTAGCTTGAATTGGCGTGATGTTAGCAAGTGTAAACCGTACTTCAACAAGATGGATAAACCCAATTATGGGGCAGACCTGCAGAGAGAAAATCCATTTAAATCTCGTAATGTTAAGCAGAGCTGTGTTTAATTCATTTGGACCAATTTGGGAATGATGTATGAGTGTTGGTGAACATTAGTCAAAGGGAGAAGGGCCAGGGAAAAAGATGCAGTGCTTGGGCAGGATGGCAGAGGAGAGCTGCACCGTCTCAGCAGTTAGCTCTAATGGCAGGGGAAGGCTAAAATGACAAAAAGATGTACTAACTGCTCCTACGAGAACAGCCCAGTGTAAATGAACCAATAAGAGAAACATATGGAGCAGAAAGAAGGTGCAGTATTTTCCTTAAAACTATTGATCTTTCCAGTTGAGAAGGAAATAGGTATAAATTGAAAGCAGCATTTTATTTTTTACCACTCTTTTTCCTGACTGCCACAGAAAGTGTGAGAGATTTTTTGGTATTATCTTTTCCCCTCCAACTTGTTGGTCTTTTAAACAGATTTGTCAAACCACAGGGGAGGGGGCAAGATGTTTTTTTCTTTTAATTTTTTTGTGAACAAAGGGTAGGGATTGATCACTTCCTCACAGTTGTTCTTAATGCTGATTGCTGTGTGGGATGGATTTAATGTGTGCTTATTCAGAGGTTTTCCAGCTACAGCTTTCCCTATTTTAAAAGAAAATTAAGCACTGTGTTGTGCAGGCAGATTGATTGACATGTTCCAGAGGATGTGGATGTTGTACAATAATGGCCTAAGAAGCTGTCACTGCTTATTTACTGGTTTAATACCTAAAATGTGTGTGCTTGGCAGTTGTCAAATGCCGAGGAAGATACAAGCGAACAATCTCGCGAAGGATTTGCTTTGGCAAGACGGGGTTGAACAATGAACATACTTGACTGTTGTTTGTGGTCTTCAGTGGGTTCCAGCAAAGCTAACCTGCATGCACATGTTCTGTCTCATTTTTTTTGGGAAAAAAAATCATCTTGTGTTACTTGTTTAAGCCCCTTTCCACAAAACTTAAAGTGGTGAATAAAGAAGTGGAGATCTTATCCGCATCTCTCTTTGCCTGTGCATGCCTTGCTCTGTATCTGTGTACTTCCCTTTCATTGTCACAGCACTCTTGCAACTCCTTTTAGCAACTGACATGGTGACAGCAACCTGTCCCAAGGTATGAGTCACTTAGTTTGGTTGCTGAGGTCAGATGGTCACTTTGTGACATTTGTAGAGGCTGCTAAAGCTGGAATGAAGCAAGCAAAATAACCCACTGCTGATGTGTAGTGTTAAGGAAATCCCTCATTTCTGTTACACCTGGAAGCTCTCTGCAATAACAAAAGTGGTTCTATAGGACTTTATCTGAAGTACAAGGAAAAGAGACGGTGTTCATTTTCAGTCACCTGTATTTCAAACCAGATTAATTTTGGAAGGCAAGATTTCATTCTGATAACAGTAAAATTCAAGCTATAGATATTTTATATATATATTTATATATATATAAGAAGTCTTTTTCAAACAATTTTATTTCTGTACTTGGGACTATGAAAGAATAGCACTTCATCCTCATGAAGAGAGATCCGTCAGCATATTTTCAGGTAGACCCTGTTCCTGGCTTGTTCTCACAGAGGCTAAACGGACTTTGATCGGGACAAGTTGAGAAAGGCTTGCTTTGAAGGGATCAGAGAGACCTAGTTCCAAGTTATTTAAAAGGCCTTAAGTTTAATGTGTATGTCCATTGCATCATGAGTACGTAGTGGTGTTGGCAAAGGCGTGTTCTACTCATTTTCTTGGATGTAGCTATGTGGTTATGGAAAAGGAGCTGTATGAGCTGTCACACCGCGGTATACCAGTATTAAATCAAGAGGATCTGCGTGTAGGTAGGTCCTTCAGAAGAACCTGGAAGAATGTGTGTTAAAATGGCAATGTGTAACATGCTGCGAGTGTCACACGAGCTGGTTTCTGGCACTGTCACTGTGGGTGAGCCCCGTCACTCACCCCTCCCCTCGCCGCGGGATCAGCAGGGACAACTAAAAAGCTCTGGGGACTTCATGGTAGCTACTCTTACATTGTCAACACTTCCTCTTCTAATCCCTGCTCTGAGAATAACCAAATATTCAGACTTAGCAACTGTTTTTCCTGCCTAGTAACTTCATCTCCCACAATGTCTGCCTTTGAGAATGTGTCTGGATTGCCCAGTGAACCGCTCTGTGTGTGTCTGTGGTGTCTTTTTCCCCCCTTGTGGGTCATTCTTTTTTTAAGTCCAAAAAACCTGGCCCTCCAGCTGCTGTGCTTTAGAATTGCTTAATACTTTTATTTAACTATAATATTGCTTTTACTCAACTTTTGTTTTATTTTTTTTTTAAATTTGAAGTGCAAACAAGAACAACCGAGAGCCTTTTGGCATCTTGAGATGTGTGCGCATTGCACAGGAGCATTGGGTTTATGCTTAATTAAAAGGTCACTGTTTGTTGAATGAGGTAACCGTCTGCTGGGTCCTAGATGCTGACATAGGATTAACTCTTAATTTGAGAGACTACTGATCATATTGAATGTGTATGTTGCAGGGGTGTAATACATATCCTGCAACTGTCCCTTAACAAACATCATTCAACTGATAAGGATCTTGGACATAGTGGTGTTTAAAATGAGAGGAAGGATGCAGAAGTTGTTGAACCCAAAGGGTTGAAGTGGCTCTTGATTACAGACTATTTGTTCTTTAGGCTGACTGCCTGTGCCTTAGTTTGCCTATCCATGAAATAGGATGAAAGATAAGTAAAACTGCTTACTTAATTCTTAACCCTGAGGCAAAAGTTCATATTGTCCGTATTTTGGAAAATGGCCTGTCTTGAAGTGGAAAAGACTTTGGAATAAGAGCTGGATAAAATGAAAGAACTAGGTTCAGTTTTTCAGATTTATTTTAAATATTCCCTGTCTCCAAAGGACTTTTTTGCCCCCTTTTTTAATTGTGTTTCTCCTTTTGACTTCGTAACAAAATCCTGTGTAGAAATATAAGCTGCTGATTGATTATACCAGCTGACAGTTTGTCAGAATGGGAGCTGTGTCTTTGGACTTCTCTTTCTTTTCTCTCCTACCCAGATGCTGATTGTATTCAATAATTATGTATATGAAGGAATTTTCATTATGGTATTGTGGTTTCATGTTCTCAGAAGCGTTTGGAACGGGGTAGGCAGATTGCATGACACATCTCAGGCTTTGTTTCTCCCTGACCACAGGCATATTTTATTTTATTCTCTTTCCTCATTAAGTTTGAGCAAAAATTGCATTGATTCTAGCAGTCTTGTGAAGTTCCACTCCAATTCAGTAGGGCTATAACCAACTGGATATTTTGAGGTTTTAAAATGCAGTTTTACTAAAGAATGATCTGCTCCCGTTCTGCCATAGTTTATCCTTGCTACAGCGCTGTATGGTCCAACCAGAAATTAAAAGGAAATGAATACATAACATTTGGGCCTTATACACAATTTAGTACTTAGCTTGTTGCACTTAGAATCCTGTGAGAGTCTATGCTTACACCAAATACTTGTCCTCGAGGTTGGTTTTGGGATTGAATCGGGCGCTATTGTTTCTAAGAGCTGTTTCAGAACAGACTGCAGATCTTGCTGTGTTGGCCAACCTCTTGTAATTTTTAGATGTTAAACTCTCCTTTTTGTAACAATGTAATATGCTTATTTTCAAATGTGATGAACTATTACCCTAGCAAATCAGCTTTTATAGAGCTGCCTGTAACCAAATCTCAGCAACAGGGCTGTGAATTTTACCTCAATAAGGTGTGAACTTCAAAGTCTATCTGGAAATGTGTGATGCTATGATTATTACTGATTTTTTTTTTTTTCCTAACAAGAAACAAAGAGAAATGCAAAAGCGAAAGAGCACCGTTATATCACAACATTGAATCATAGAATGGCTTGAATTGGAAGGGATCTTAAAGATCATCTAGGTGCAACCCCCCATGCCAGAGAATAGAATAGCAAGTAGGTCTAACAGCAGTATCAGCCTTCATTTGCTGCTCATATTGAGTCTTTTCATATCTTCTGACTTTTCTGGTAAATGCTGTATTTTAAAGTGTAGAAGGAAAACATGTTCTGAGCATATGGTGTAGACTGTAATGCTGGGGTAGCCGTGCTGGAAACTTAATGCTTAATTCTTGGAGAAAAGTTCGAGCTGGATAGCATCTGTATTGTAAGGCAACTTTTTGCGTGGGTCATGTTTGACGGTATTTGCATGTCATATTATGTGTGTATTGATTCATTTTTTTCTATGCTATTCTGCGGTTAGAGTGAATGAAGTCAGTGTTACGGGTTGGTTTTGAGTTTTTTTTTTTCAAATTGGTATGCAAAATACTGGTTGCATTGGTGTGTGAATTGAGGGGAACCAAATGAATTGGTTTGCTGTCAAAAACCACATGCAAAGTACGTAGGATTTTGATTTCTGCTTTAGTGGTTCTGTTATCATTGTTATTTACAGCAAGAGTGGCTTTTTATCTCTGAGTTTGTGCTCTTTAGCCTACTTTGCAATTGAGTTCTTGGTTTTGTGGTTTTTATCAGCAGTATTCAGCCTAGCTTCTGCAGTTCTTAATTTTGCTGTTTGCAAGTCCCATTGCTAGCTAGATCTTTGAGCTAGATAAGTAGAAAGAATGCTTGAGAATTACTGTAGGGTAAAATTCCTTCCCTTGACCATGACATGAACTGGATGGAGACTGAACATCTCCCTTTCAGGAAAGCTATCTAAGGACAAGTCTGACTTCAAGACTCTGGAGGAGTCTGAAATAGGTTAAGGAGCTGTTTCTCAGAATTCTGTGCACATCTAATATCTTACAGAATCAGGTTTTATGATTTTTTAAGAAGAAGTTAATTAAAAGAATTATTTAACTTTTAATGCAAGAGACTCTTTGAATGTTACTTTCACTAAGCTTTAGCTTCATGTGACCTATACAAAATACATATTGAATTTCTCAGCTGAAGGTTGATGAATGAAAGTTTGGAAACTAAAGAATTGGTGCTTTTTAAATTTACCTAGCATAAAAGCTCTTGTGTTTTTGTATGTTTAAGAGCAGTGGAGACCTCCTCTTGAAGGTGGAAGTCAATAATGGTGGGATTTTTTCCTAGTGTCATGGTCCTAAGATCTTGTAGTGTTAAAGAAACATCAAATACTGTCAGCCATATGGTAGAATTGAGAAATAGCAACTGGTTGCTCCTGTCAATAACCTTGGAAAAGTCAGTAGTGATGGAAGATTTTTGCATCCAAAAGAAAGCAGAAGCTGGATCTAATGTACTGTGTTCAGTCTCTACTTCCCTCCACCCCCTTGAATGCTATGCAGGATCTTTCCTAATAGCAGACTGACTTTTGAAGGGTGCTGTTTCACCGTGTATCTCTAATTTCATTAAACTCTTTACACTATTGTGTTGAGAACTAAAGCTATCAATTAATTATTTGTAATAAAGAGAACTAGTGGTGTTTTCTAGTTTAACCTGCAGTGTCACTGTAAACACCTAGAAGGCTTTGATTTCTGCTCAGCACTTTCCTGAAGAGTAGAAGAGGCTTTCTATATCTAATGCACAGCTGAATCATGTCCTGCAAAGCTGGATGATTCTGGAAAGGGTGTAATTTCTTGAAAACATGCTGGGGTGATCAAGGTGGCCTATGTATGGTTGGGGCCCATGGGTTGGGGTGCTGGAGGCTACACTGACATAATTTATCTCCCTGGGGTTGGAAAACAAAAGGCTACACAGCAAATGAGCACCAGAATGATTCATCTTAGTGATAGGCATGAAATTAGTGGCAGCAAGAAGAGGAAATTTGTTGCCTGTTTTATGCTGTTTTGCTGCATGCCCGTTTCCTTGGACTGCAGTTCTCTCCTGCTTGAAGATCTTACTTTCACTTTGCAGTTTTCTGTGCTCTGTGAGCATCAGGACCATGGTCTGACGGTGACGTAGCATCGCTTTCACAAGAGCGAGGGTACGGTTTATAGGCACAGTCAACACTTTCTGATGGTTCATTCCAGTTAATAAGCATATAACCCCCTGTGTGCTGTAGAAGGTGATTTTACTTGATCCTTTGTGATTAGTGGTGACAAATGTAGCTTTATATTTGCAAACCCATTTTATAAATTTCAGACTATATTCAATTAGCATTATGCACCCACGGCCCCCTCATCTGCACTCTTCTCGCTAATCCGTCTCCCTGGGACTCCACTGCTCCAAGCAGTTCAGTGTCTTCAGCCAACATTTACAGATTAGTACATCTGCCAGGGAAGCATTCCCTCCTTATCTGTTTGTCTGTGGCAATACCCCCAAATGTTAATTCTGACCACAAGCCCAAGATGAGCAATTTTTGTCTCAGCTGCTGGCAGCTCTTCCCATAGCTAAAAGTGCCATGATTTCTGAAACCTGATGCTTCATCCTTCACTACTAGAAGCAGGAGTTTTAATTCCCCTGGTGAGGGGAGGAACCCAGCTTCCCAGCAGAGCAAAGTCAGCTCATTGGTTTCTCCTGTTATTTCATAGTCACCAGGCTTGGGAAGGCTGGAGGTTTGGTGTATGGAAGTACTCAAGTTGCGTTGTAGGAAGTTCCTGGGATGCTTGCTCAAGGACACTTGTTTTAACTGGGACAAGGATCAGTCTTTGGGGTGGAGATCCAGGAAACTGATTTTCTGTGTTCCCTAGTTCTCTGTTACCCACGCAGAGAGGCAACATGTTATTTAGCATCTATGCTGCATTTCACAGGTCTCATTTAAGCAGTTTCCCTTTTCCGTGCCTCCCTCCTTCACTGCCCATCTGTTTTTTGGGCAGGGTCAGTCTTTCTCACTCTGGTGTTTGTACAGTACCTAGCACAAAAGGACTCTGTTCTCTGGTGGTGCCTTTGGGCGCTGCTGTTAGACAAATAAAAGGGTATAAAGTTTGCATCAAACTTTTTTGCAACCTGTCTTGCACAACGAGCTGCCTGTGCCAATCTGTACAATGCAGCGATGTCTCAAATGCTGGATGGTACTGCATGAAGGATTCATTCTGATTTTGTGATCTGTAACTAATGCTGTCAGAGAGTCTGGATTGCAGATTTAAGCAGAGTTATAAGCCCTGCCTCCATACTGGCACTTTGTGAACAGATATGGCTCCTACAAGGCAACAGTAGTGGTCTTGTTGTATTAAATATTAAATATATTGTTAATTAAATCAAACCTGAATATTTTATGGACTAATTCCTGAAATTTTTGTTGGTCTGGGATTAGAGGAAAAATTCTCTTTTTCTTCCTCCTTTTTTTCTTTATTTCTTTCAGATTGCTTCCCTGAGTGGGAAGAAACGTAGTATTTAGAATAATGTCTCTGGATAGAAGGTCAGATTCCCTAGATATAATGTGAAATACCTCTGTGTGGATGTGTCTTTGCCCCTTAAGGAGATGGTGAATTAAACTTTTATTTTTAATGGATGACCCAGAATCTGAAGGAAGTCTCACATCAAAAAGGCTCAGGCTAATTTTGACATGGAACTAGATATAGTTGTGCCTTTACTAACTGAAGATAGAAGTTGACCCTCCTTAGCTCAAGGCCTTTATAAACCTGTCCCAAGATTTGGGCTTTGTTAAATGTTCTTCCATGTGCTATGAATAGGTCTGGAGGGGAGACATTGCATAGTCCTGCAGCTTTGTTGCAAGCTTTTGGTTTCATTCTGTGATAGGTGCCATGTCTGTTTCAGAGGTGGTCAGCAGAAATATGTCGATAGATGAAGGAAAAGAATGGAGAAGGGGTTATGCGGAGACATCTCTCCCATACTCTACTGGTTATTTATTATTTTCCCTGTGATTGTTTGCTGGATCTTATTTCAGCTATGCAGGAAGTTACACAAACTGTGAATGGAGCCAAGTTATGTATTGTGTCTGCCTCAGCCATCCTTCTCCTTCCCTCCCCTTAACGCTTCATGTTTGCTGGCTGTTTAATATATGTAAAATGGAGATAAGATTTTACAGTTAATTGTTGGAGCTTAATAATACTTGGGACTTGATTAAACTAAACTGAATGGAAAAATATGGCATGGAGAGCCAGGCATCTTCCCATGTTCATCTGGTTGAAGTCCCAAGACTTTTCCAGCCTCCCTGGGGGAACAGCCTGAAGTGGTACTGGTTGTATTTTATGAGTAGGGAAAGCAGTTGAGTTGATCTAAATCTTGAAATGAGCTGATGTGGACAGACTAAAATGCTAGACAAGAAGCTGAATGGGGACTCTTGCTTCCATTTGTCTTACAGAGATTTATGGTTGTCAAAGGTGGGACCACCTCCTTGGTGGCTTCATAGCTTGTGCCCATATCGTGTCTGTTAGCACTGCTTTCCTCAGCTGGTGATGTACAGGGCAGAGGGCTGGGAAAGCCTGAAACCACCACACAGCTGGAGTCTGTTAGTGCTGAGAAGTTGAGTGTTCGCATGTTTGAAGTATGCAACGCCTCTGGGACATGTGTGAGGCAATGCTGTTTACTTGTATCTACTTGTTTTCCTGGATAAAACTGCATAGTGTAAGTTTTTATATGAGGCCACCTCTGTTATTCCTGGGTAGTCTCCAAAAACATCTTTACACATTGAAAGGCTCCTTCCCTTGCCCATGATTTCCTTGGTGAAGCACTGCTGACCAGACCATTGTTGTGACTTAGATCCTGATCTGCACTTAACAGGGCTGCTGGGTCTGGTCAGTAGGCACTAGAAAGGTGTTTTGTTGTATTCCCTTATACTCTCAACCAAGAAAAAATGATGCAGGTATTGTACTTGATAATAGGTAGCATGAGCTTGGTGTTTCTGCCAAGTACCTTGAGGAACAGGAATCTCAAACAGCATTGCAGCTCTTGAGAAGCCCCTTCCACATCCCTTTCCAGTAATTGGAAGAGCTACCTATCATCTTAATCAGTGTGCTCCAGCTTGGAGTCCACTAAAAATGATTTAATTTAACCAGAGTAAAACAAAGCTTCCTGGAACTACCAGTTGATTGGGTGTTTGCTTCCAGAGTGGTATTTTAGCTGATCTGATTTGCTCAAGCCCCACGATAGCTGCTGTGTATTTCCTTTTTCTTTCTTTTCCTCTTCTTCCTAACACTACAAAGCTTCCTCAAGAGTAGTCCTCTTGACACTGAGGCTGCAAATGCCACTGTGGGCACCTGGAGTAATCCTCAGCTTTATCTTGTGCCGAGCTGTGGCTTTTTCCTGGAGAAGAGCTTTCATATGTGTAACACAGACTGCATTGTGCTCCCTCCCAGAAGTACCTGGCTAGGGCACTCCATTGTTTTGTGGGAGTAAGTCTCCTTGTTGGAGGTGTTGCGGCCAAGGGCTTAGTGAGTGTCTGGCGTAGTCTGAACTTTGCCTAAGAGTTGCCTCCGTGTTTTCCCTTTAGATAAAATTTATGACTAGAAGTCGTATCTTAAGCTGATTTTTTGTTTTCCCCTTTGAATTGTGTTAGGCTCCTTTTATGAATGGTTTCAGAGCACACAGAAAGTGTGCTGCCTGTTGTATGTGCCTTTTTATAACGCACATATATTATATTGATGTTATTGTTGGGATCAGTTTCTGTTGACTTCAGGTGAGAAGCCTCATTATCCTATTTTCCTTGGTAATCAAAAGCAGTTTGAAAGTACCACAATTCCTTGAATAGGGTTTCCAGTGTGAGCCCCTTAGTATGAATAAATAGGTAATTCCAGGAAGCAATGTTCTTTTTCAGACTAAATTTCAGACGTGAAGATGAGATCTGAAAGTCTGAAAACCAGACAGAATAAACCCCCAAACAACAATCCTGTCAGAACAGGGATGGTATGGAACTAATCGATGGACATGTTTTTATTATTGAACTGGTAGAGCAGGAGTAAACACCTTTTATTTTGCTTACTTTGATGCTTCATGTTAGGCTATAACTGTGCCTCTCCCAGCCTGTCCATATGCAGTTCCTCAAATGGGTGGGTGCTTCCCTCCCCTCCTCCTGCCCTTCAGAATTGTGAATGTTGATTTGGGCAGTTTATTCCCCACTGAGATCCAACAATTGATTGAATTGAAATAGTTATTGTAAGTGAGTTTGTGGGGTGTTTCTTCTTCCGCTTCCCTCTCTCAGTGCTGGGACAGCCTGTGTGATGAGTATCATGAAATCCACAGCTGAATCTTTTAAATTACACCCTCTTGTCCATTGCTTTTTTTTTCTCCCTCCTACTTTGGCTGCAGAGTCTGCTGGAGGGGTGGAAAATGAGTTTGGCCCCCACATGGTAGAGAGCACTGATTAGTTCCTAAAAGATGCAGCTAGTTGATTGCTTGCAGAGATGATGTAAGCCGTTGCTCTGGGGTACATCAGGTTGGATTTCTCATGCTTTATCTTATAAAACCTGAATTAACAGCTGGTTTGGTTTGAGTTCTCTGGGATCTGACTGAAGGATTACAGTCCGTTCTCAAGTGAGTCAATCTTGTTTAATTTATTTCAGGTCTATCAGAAAAGATCAATCAGAGCTCTTTTGAAAGTAAAGCTGTAATCGGTCTGTGTACTTAGATGTCACTGTTGTTGTATTTACTTTGCTCCTCTGGTGGGAAAATGTTCAGAGTGCAGTTAAGACTATTACAGTGTCACATACATATAATTTTTGTGTGTATATAAATAGTTAAAATGCAACTAGATATTTTAGAGGGTTACTTGTGTTTTGAGGGCTGTTGTAGCCTGCATATATGTAAAACCAAGTCTTCTCATGGTTTCTTTTCTTTGTGTGAATCCTTGAACTTGAAACTATGCTTGAACTGGGGAGGATCGTGGTTTAGTGGTTTAAAAAATACATGTAGGAGTTGGGAATCCAGATTCCTCTGCTGATTGCTAGACCTAAGACATGACCTCAGGCATCTCCTTTAATTGCTGTTTGTCTCAGTTTCCCCATCCGTACAATAGGAACAAGAGTATTCAAACCTGATCTAGACATAAAGTAGCCTGTGTTTACATAAGGGTACGATTTGGAAATCAGCATATTCAACTGAGTGCAAGTCTCTATACACTTTCTTAAGTTGATGGTCTCTATTGTCTTAATGTGTGTAGAGCTGGAAATGACAGTGTAGCTAATGGTAAACTGAGTTTTTATGTCAATAGACTAGCTAATCAGATTTTAGAGAGCCAGGTTGCTGTAGCCTCAGGAGGCGAAGCATTGAACTAGTATAAAACCTCTCTACCGGTTTCTGTTGTTTGAAATCTTTTGGAGCCTAAGCCTCCCAGCAGACTTCATGCCAGATCAGGTATCAGCTGGCCTGGTGCTGACATAAACTCCGTACCACGGTCTCTTGTTAGTTTGACAAGAGCATAATTGAGTGCCCACACCCTAACTGGGTAAGATGCTGGATGATCTGGTACTGCAGAGTTGTGATAAACATCGTGGAAACGTGGCCTGGTTTTGGCCATTGCACAAGAGTTTGTATGAGGTTTAATTCCCAAACTGATTTTTAAGGTGCTCATTTCTACATGTAGTCAAGGTAGGCACATGCATAAAGAATAAAAAAAATATACTACCAAGGCCTCACCCAGTGATTGCTTACTTCAATTCTGTGTTTCTTTCATTGCATGGACTGAGTTTGAAGTTGATCATTTAGTGCTGTGTTAGCTTGGTTTCTCTGAGTCCCATTCAGGTGTTTGCCAGACCTTTGGGAAGGAGGGTTGGCTCTGTTGGTCACTGGTGTCATGCAGCATTAGATGTGCTTCACCAGTGGAGAAACCCCATTAAAGAATAACAAATCACCACCAGTTCCCTACTACCTCCCCCTGACCTCCATGAGAGTTTAAGAGGAGCTAGTGGAAGTCAAGACATTATTGAAGCAGTGCTTTACAAAATAGAATGCATACCTTGCAGATGTCTTCAGCTAGAGAGAGTTTTGCACGGCCAGCTGTTTAATAGCTGGTGCATTCTCTTTCAAGCAGAGATTATCTTTGGACATTTTTGAGATTGAGCATGCCATTTCTTGTTCATTTTTTACCTCTCCCCTGCTTCAGGTTTAAAGAAAAAATAAAATAAGAAAGGTCAAATTGCATATTAAACTGATAGATTCTTGCACGCACTTGCAAATTCAGCTCCCTCATGTTGTTCTTATCTTCTTTCATGTACCAATGAGTTAAAAATACTTGACTTTTCTTCAGCTGCTATAAGTTGGTCTTTTGAGTATGCTGAACTGGCAGTTCTGGTGGGCACCTTTGTGATGGGTGCATCCAAGAGAGCTGTGCTTGTTTCTGGTCCATGGGCCAAATCTTTGCTATGGCCTGTTTGGGTCCTTGCTTAAGAAAAGCTTCCACATATATTCTGAATACCAGAAATTAATGGCTTAATTTCCTTTTACTATCGATTTGTTTGAGTCTTTTTGTTCTAGTCTACTTGCCAGCCACCAAGCAATTCTCCTACCTGACTGAAAGAAATGACTGCCACTCCTCTTGCAGATAGGGTGTTTTTAAGGTCTTCCCTCCACTTTTAAAAGCCAGCTGTTCTCCTGGCAGCTGCTCTTCCATGTAGGGACTTAAAAAAGGGGTAGCAGCCAGGTGCTTGCAGGCTCAATATGGGATTCCTAAGGTGGCTTAGTGTACCTTACTGTTTGCCATACCGAGACAGATGAGTCAGAAGGCCACTTGCTGTATCACTATATGATAGAATTGAGCAGTGATGAGGCTGAGTCCTCCTGGATGAGTTATGACTGTCCTTGGAGAATTTTGTACTCCTTTTGGAGTTGCATTCAGGTGTGTTCTTGCACCAGAGCCTTACTCTTGGGAGTGTGATGATTAGTGTGATGATGATTTCCAGTAGGTGGTTATTTTTCTCTCAAATATAGAGTTTATCAGGTATTTGAAGTGTGAAGACTGTATCTACTCTGTTGGCAAATTGAGGACTATGACAGTGCTTATGGATGTCTATTTTCCACTCTTTTTAAAAGCAAACTAACAATTAATGAGTTACTTCCCATCCTAGTTAACAACCTCCTCCTGTAGTCCTCTCAGTGAACTGTCTGCCTTTAAAAGCTAAGTTGCTGGGGTTGCCTCTTTTTGATCCTCTGCTAAACCTGGACCTTTCGTAATGCCACCCCCCATCCCTGCAACTGTTACTTGGGTAAAATAAAATATACAACAAAAAAAGCAAGAAAGGAGATTCAGAGTAAATGCTAATAATTGTGCATGTAATATAATTGGAAGTGTTTCATTGACATGCTTATGTGAGCTGCTTCTTCATCTTAGTGCTTGAATGTACCACTAGACTTGCATTTAGCTTCTTGTGGCTGCTCTTTGATGCAGGTAGGCCATATTCTAAATAGGCTTGTTGCTATGGTGAAAATAGGAGTCCTTGTCTGCTGAGTGTAACCTTTCCTACTTTCCTGGACATTGTAATATTCTTCCTCCCCTCCCTTCTTCTCTTTGAATATGCAATAGTAGAACAGAATCGTGTTGTCTTTTAGGGGAAGGAATTTCAGTCAGTGGGTTGGAGGACATCACTTTCAAGGTGTCTTCAAAAAGTTGTGGGTGTTTTTTCAGGAGAGAGATTGGAAATCCCTTTTGTGATGACTCAGTAGTGCGGGCTTCTCCCCCTGTGTCTTCAGGGAGAGAGATGAAAAAGCTTTCCCCTGCTCTTTCCATTACCTGGTTTCTCTCAGTTATTTTTACAAGGTTAATGCATTGTGCTCAGAGTTTGCATTGTTGTGCCAATAAAACTTTAATAATGATGATAAGATTGACATGAGCACAGCCAGAAGATGAATCTTTGGGATTTAGTTGAGAAAGGAAGGTGCGTGTTTATCAGCTGCCTGCGAGGTCCAAGGACTGCCGAGGCTCATTTCAAAGGCTTCAGGGAAGGGAGTGCTCTTCAGGGCTGATGGCTATAAAAGCTGGGGATAGCTGCGCTTGTCCATTAATCTGTTGAACTCATTGTTCTCTGTGTCCCCGTTTTATTTTGTTATTATGCTGCGTTTTGTGCTGAAGGAACTGGAAAAATCAAGTGTGACTTAAGGGCTTTGTGAGGCAGCAAGCCCTTAAGGAGAAGGGAGATAAAAAAAAGGGTGAGCCTCTTCTTTCTGCTGCTCTGCTGTCAAGGACAGCGCTGGCTGCAGCCGACCCCCAGTGCACCTTACGTATTCCTGGGGCAGGATCTTGGGGGAGGATGGATGCTGAAACACCTGGGGCTCGCTCTGTCTTAGTCTACGTGTGGGCTGTGGTGGCTACACTCTCCCACCCTAGCCCTGTCCCTGTCTCCATTGGGAGCTGGCCTGGGGGACCACAGCTTGGCCAGAAACCCGCTGCTGAGAAGCTGTAGCTTTTGGCTGCTGACTTTCTGCTGAGGGTTTCCTCTTGAGGTTTGAAATAACCTACTCCCCGCACCGTCCACCTTCTCTTCAACTTCCCAGCAATGAATCTGTTTCTCATTTAAAGTACTTTTTTTCATAACTACTCTGAAGTCCTGGAAGTGGGAAAACTGACTGTGCTTAAATCAAGTTCAGTTCTTTCCTCCCTGTGACCTCTCTTAGTGTGTTTTAAATGAAGGTGATTATTATTAAAAAGAAGCTGTGTCATCCTTGTGCTGTTCTAAGGAAGTTTCATTGTAGTTGAAAATAAAACCAAGGGGGGAGGGTGTAGGAAATACCATGAACCCAATTTTAGGGGGTCTAAATTACAGAAGTTGGCATTTCTCTCCCCTGAAGTGCTTTTTAGAAGCATTCCCTTATGCCCTTGCCTTGTGCAGGAGGGGTTTAATTCCCTCTTTGTGTTGACCTGAAAAAGCACCAAGGCATTGTAAGCATAGGGCGGCATCAGAGGAGTGAGAGGGCTATGACTAGGTTATGTTTGCTGCTGTTGAATGAAGCAACCCACAGAAAAATAAACACCATGTGTGGGAGAAAGGCCTGTCCCTTCACCATCAACTAGCCTCTGTTAATGTGGACTTCTGTCTGCTTTTATTCTTCCTGCCTCTGTTATTATCAGCATATAGGCAGATATACCTTCAGCAGACTGTTGGTTTCTTCCCTTTTGTTTTCTTGGTCATCCAAGAGTATTTTTCCAGCATGATATTGTCAGAGAGTGATCTGTCTGAATAAGGTCCCTGTTGCCCTAGCATGGCTCTCGCCATCACCAGGGGTCCAGATACCACCATGCAGAGTATAGGGGTATTGCATCTGGGATGCTGTGAGTGCTGTTGAGAATAGCAGCCTGTTGTGGTTTAAAGTCCAGTCAGCCACGTAGCTCACTCACTCGCCTCCCACCCATCCCCACCACCCCCCCACAGAGTGTTGGGGAGGAGAATCGAAAGAATGTAACTCCCATGGGTTGAGATAAGAACAGTCAGTAACTAAGGTATAACACAAATCACTGCTGCTACCACCAATAATAATAATGACAACGGAAGTAACAAGGGAAGAGAATACAACCGCTCACCAGCTGCCCATCAGTACCCAGCCCCGACCCAGCAGTGATCTAACTGTTCCGGGTGACTGCCCCCAGGTTATATAGTGTGCATGACGTGCTGTGGTATGGAATACCCCTTTGGTCAGTTTGGGTCAGGTGTCCTGTCTCTGCTTCCTCCCGGCTTCCCTTCCTCCCCGGCAGAGCATGAGACTCAGAAAGTCCTTGGTCAGAGTAAATGTCACTGAGCAACAACTAAAAATATCGGTGTTATCAGTGTTGTTCCCAGGCTGAAAGTCAAAAACACAGCACTGCACAAGCTACTAAGAAGGGGAGAAATGACTGCTACTGCTGAACCAAGGACACAGCCTCATGCCGCTGTGGGAAGTATCCAGGGTGTCATCTCTTCACCTCAGAATGCTGGGGAGGAAGAGCAGTTACACAGTGGGAAGAGGGTGTGAGTTGGGATGGAGGGAGAAATGGTGCGTGAAAAGGCGTTGTATTCCCTGCTCCTCCTTGCATCCTTTTTGTTCTGGCTGGGCTTCACACTGGGGCTCCACTGCTGTGGGACTTTTCAAGAGCTGAAAAGAGGAGTAAACCAAGGGATGACTTGAGTGAGTGACCTGCTTGTCCTAGCAAATTTAGAAGTTTAAAAATGGCCCTGTTATCCACTAATATTAGTGTTTTGTGTGACCTGACCTGTAAGGTTTGTGATCTGAGTGTGGAAGAGAGGGGAAGCGGTGCTGAATGGGGCTGCTGTACTTGAGGCTATTTTTCTCCCAGCCTCAAAAGCAGGACAATATCCCAGAATAGCAAGTAGTGGGGAAGACTTGTACAAGAGCAGGGACAGCTTGCCATGCCCAGGATGGCTGCAGTGCTGCCTCATTGCAGAATGTAGACCTGAGACCCTGCTCATTTGTCATCACTGATCCATGGCTTTTGAGTGTCACTCCCAATGCTACCCTGGGGATCCCCAGATCCACTCCCATCTGAAGCCTTTTGGGGTGATGGGGTGGCCTCTGTAGCACTGCAGTGCATCACCCCACTGTAGGAGTTAGGTGGGGGATGATGTGGGGTCATGCACGTGATGGAGAGCAGTGATGTGTTATCTATTTCCAGCTCTGCCACAAACTTCCCGTTTTCATTTTTGGAGCAAATCACTCAAACTCTCTCTCCTGTCCTGCCTGTATGCAAAATGGGTCTGATTTCCTCATGGGAATGGTCTTTAAATAGATCTTTGCTTAGAGAGCACTACAGGGGCATGGTGCTGGATGGGTGCAAGACAGTATCAAAGCATGACTGGATAAGGAGATCATGCAGGAAGAAAGGTTTAAGAAAATTAAATCAAAGTATTACATATTTTTTCTAAAGTCAGAAAGATCTTCTAAGTCTCCCATGCCTGCCTTTTCATCATGAGATTAAAAATGAGCATAAGAGAAGGACTAGCAGTGAAAAGTTACTGTAGATGTCTTTTGAGTATGGGAATGTTGAGAGGAGGAGGAGGAAGGGCATTGGCAGGTTGGCTGGTCTTCCTGGCCAGGTCTGGCTGCCTTCCTCAGCTGGGTAAAGATCTCAACAGTTGAGATAAATCCATGCCTTGGTCAAAAGGGGAGCTTTTACTCACCAGTTAAATACTGTGTGTTTCCAAAATCCCATCTACTCATTTTGTGTTAATAACTTTCAAGTGTGCAAGCATAAGGCTGATCATTAAATGCCCCACGTCTCCCACATCCCTGCACACACACATGGTAAGGTTTGGTTGTGGGGATGACAACTGGGTTGTTTCTTTACCAAATTCAGCAGACCAGCTCACATGTGGATAAACTTGGTGGGGTTTGATTTCTGTGTACTGGGGTAGAGTCAAGCATGTGAAAGGGACTTTCTTTGCATTAGTCACCACATCATTAGCTTTTTCGCCTGAGATGCTTGTGATTTCACGCTGAGAAGAAGGGAGATTTTGATTCCCTTGGGTTTGGTGTTGCTTGCTTCTGATAGCTTTTCACTTCTTTGGGGATATGTTTATGATGCTGCAGAGAGCTGGTAACAGCCATCAGGTCCCTAAGAAAACTGTGTTTTCAAGACATATGGTTTGGTGCTTGTGTATTTGTGTTGTATCTGGATTTAGGTGGCCTCTGTCTGATGGTTCCTGGCCAGGTATATTTGCATCTGTTTGTTGAGCTACCTTGTCATTCACGCTTTGTCTGAATGGTGAAGACTGGGAGATCCCTGTCAAAATGCAGTCATCAGAGTAAATTAGCCTGGATTTTTGGGGGGATGGTTTTATCATTGGCATTTCTTCTTCCAGTGATGTTGACCATTATTGGAAATTAGGAATTAAAGTCATAAAACTGGATTAGAACTGAAATGAAACCAGTTGATGGCAGCTGTGGGCAACCATGTGATTTGGGGAAATGAGCTTAAAGCTGCTAAGTCAGAGGTACAGCACAGAGAAAGCTTTCTTTCTCTTTCTCCTTTTTTTTTTTTTGCTCCAGAATAGCATTTATGTTCCTTTCCAAAGTGTCTGCTGCCAATTGATTTATCCCCTGATAATAGTCTTAAGTTGTTTAGTTTGTCTTCTGTAAATATATGCACGAGTTGTAACAACAAACAAACAGTGTTTCTGCCATGTATGCTAAGACCTGCTGTGTATTGTGGGGAAGCTGCAATAAAAGGTCTGCGCTGTGTTGCTCTGGGGCTCTGAATGTCTGCTTGGGAAGTTGTAGAGAAGGCTTTGCTTCTTCACAAGAGGCTGCAGGGAAGGTTTGCTGAGAATGCTTAGTGAGCATTAGCAAAGTTGATCTTAAGCTGCCAAGGATATAGTATGTTTTTCCTTGTCTTTTCATAAGTCCTGCTTTCACTGGGATTTTTGCATGTGAAATGTATGAGAAATCCCAGCTGAGCAGAACTGAAGTAGAAATGGCCTCATATCTGTAATAAGTGATGTGGAGAATTTTTGTTTGATTTTTTTGTAATTGGCATCCTTTCCTTTTCCCTATATGAATGTAAGTAGCAGTCAACCCAAGAAAGACCCATATTTGCTGTTTTTCAGAATATAGACATCTCTTACATGAGGGAAAACATTTTCCTGTATGAAGAAATACATAATGCCTTTGGTAGCTTTTTTGCCCATTTCTTGGTGCTGTTGTAGTGATAATGATGGTGAGCATTGCCTAGTGCTTCACCTGCTGCAAGGCTTCTTAACCTGAGCTTGTGTTTGCCCAGGGAGGTTCACATATGTTGGGGCTCTGGAAGGTAAGAAAACTGCTTTAAGTGCAATGGAAGAGAGAGCCTGAGAAGAGATGGAATCTGTACCAACAAGGTACAGATCAAAGTGTACCCAGTGAAACCCATAGCTGAGTGAAGAACAGTGATGCAGGGCTTGGTGAGGTTGTGAGGATGAGTGATTTGCTAGATGAGTAATCTTGGGGATGGAGATTTTAGTCCTATTGTGTAGGTGGAAAGCATAAGGGATGTGAAAATTTGAGATTATCTGCAGGGTCCCCTTATGTTAACATCCGTATGCTTCAAATAGATCCATGTATTCATTCCGCTCATGCAACTGGGCACTGCTTAATTTATCCTGACCCTGTAGACCAGACAGCACCTAAAATGCTCTCAACTTAACATCTGATGCGGGGGCTGAAGCAAAAGCTGTATTAGAGGAAAGCAGGATTGATGGTTTGTTTTCCAAATGAACTTTATGGGAAGAGTTAATTGCTGGATGTTTCATGAGAGCCATGACCTGAGCCTTTATACTAGATTTTTCAAACAGAGTCTGCTGTTAGATACTTTCTCACAGTGGGAATTTCATTTAGATGTGGAAACCGCTTTGGAACTTAAAAAAAGAAGTGAGAAAAAATAAATACAGGTGTGCTGATCTTTATTTTTGTGTCAGGTTTTATCAACTTCTGTTGTGCAAAGTTAGTGGTAGGGTGCTAGGAAGGGACATGTAACCAGCTCTGGTGGGGTTTGCTGACGTGACACCATGGAGGATGGGTCAGTTTTGCACTCATCCATTTTTTAGTGGTTTGAACTTTGTTGGTAAAGCAGCAAACTCCCTGGTCGCTCTTCGGAGAGTTCCCACCTTGCGGGCACAGCCTGCCTGTAGCCAGGCGTGCGCCTCAGAGCAAACAGGGGCAGAAGGTTTAGTACACAGCATTAGCTTTGAAGCAGACCTTTCTTTTTGTGCTTCAGGGTTTCACATCAAGTCCCTCTCCCTCCTCCCACATTTTCTTCCTTGCCATCTCCCTCTCCTCTTCCAGGTTTCTTATCATTGCTCTACAGGCTAGCAGCTTCTTTCAGCCTTGCAGCTAAAGAGGGCTTTGCTGCAGCCAGAATAAAAAACCCCAGAAAACCAAGTCCCAAAATACCCGACCCAAACCCCAGGTCCTGTCCTGATGTTTGTCTCGGTGTAAGCGAGGCAGCTTGGTGGTCAGGGGATTGCTGAGTGTCTGGAAATCGCAGCTATCTTGAGTCTATGGAGGGGCCATGTGTGCGGTTGCATCTGAAATTTTTATCACCACCACTGCAGGTGAAAGGCTTTCATTCAACTGTGCTGGTCCAGCAAAGTCTATTTTATTTATGTGCTTCCAAGCCCTTAAAACTTCTTTTAGGGTACATCAGTAGGGAGTTAATAGAAACTTTGAAATAGGAAAAATGCCCGTGGGTTAAGCAAAAACCTAGTTGACCAACGCGAGCATAAAGCTGGTACTTAGTTGGTAGGTCATTTGCTGCAGGGGAGAGGGGAAGGTGGACTGCTGAGCCATAGATAGCATCTCCCAATGGGGAAGAAGCTGTAAACACAATTAGCAGCTCTTAATTTGGAAAGCAGTGTATGTTTTATTTTGCTTGTGTTTGTATATTCTTATAGAAAGCACTTCTAACTCTTACTGCAGTCGGTTGTTGTTTTAATATTAGCTCAGCACGTTTATTTGTTCATATGAGCTAGAGGTGCACCTATATGGGCTGCTATAAAAATAATCCCATTTGGGAAGAGTGAAAACATTCAAGGGTTTATTCTCTATAACTTCCTCAAAAAAAGCCCAGTAAACAAAAAGTGCCTTCGCAGAGAAGTTTGGCTGGGGTTTAAAATCTCTTCCATTCAAGCTCTTTTTCAAGAGAATCGGGGTTTTAGTTATTTTTCTTTAAACGAAATGTACTTTAAGGGACTAAAATGTCTTAAGCACCAGCATACTGTTCTACCTTGTTTCTGCTAAATGGGATTATAAGGGATTTAATTCTGTGAGAATTTCTGTGTTGCAGGAGGTGGCTTTATGCAGTGTGTGAGAGCGAGTGGTATGTGACACTCTCCTCCGGTTCCCATCACGTCCCTCTGCCCTGAGCTGGGTTTTCCCTCAGTGCCAATACTTGAGTGTTTGGGTCATCTTGGATCAGGTGGGATGGGGGGAATGGGAAGGTGGGTTGAGAATAAAAAAATCTAACTTGAAGACTGGGTAGTTAGAAGCAAATTGTATTGATTTCCCTTTGCAGGTCTGATGGTTTTGAAGGCCACTTGCTGTGCAGCTTTAAAGCCCTTCCTGCCATATGTGCAGTCAATAAATGCTAGTGACTCCGCCAGCACCACTCGGGCGCTGATCTGGCCATGCCTTGGAGCACCTGCGTGACTTGAAATGCGCTACAGGGCTGCTTCAGCTTACAAGTTAAGCAGGTGCTTAAGTGCTTGGGTGGTTTGGAGGCTATAGGTGCTATGTGAGCTCCTGTCTGACCACAAATGTTGTCTTTGCTTCTTGAACAAAGTATTGTCCTTGCCTTCTTTTTCTTCCCAGTTTCATCAGTCTCTCTCTGGGTTTTTCCAAGCTAAGTGATTTTTTTGGCATGGTGAATGCACTGCATGTAGTAAGAGCCACGACTTGAAATGGAGTATAAATAGAGAGGGAGACTCGTTGTTCCAATTGCCATGGAGCGCAGAGAGCAAACAGACTTCAGGAATTTTGGAAAGCTAGCTAGATTGCTATATATTTACTTATTTTTAGTATCTTTTTTAAGAGAGCTTTGAAATTCTTGGTGATGCTAAGGAGTTTCAGGTGCTGAATTTGCATCTTGGGGTGTCCCTTTGTAAGCTATCGTTGCTGCCCCCCTTTATCACAAGGAGATTATCACTATTCTGCTAAAATACCCAGTTCTTGAACAGCATCACTGCAGGTAGGAGGCATATAAGATTCATTCTAGTATCTTATTTTCTTTTTTCCCATCCCAGCTTTGGCAGTTGCTTCTTTGCGTATTAATTTTATATATGTTTTTTTTGGCTGATACACAGATAACGGCACCTTTTTAATATCTCTTTTCCTCCTTCCTTCCTTCCCCAACTCCCTTTGTCTCCCTTACAGCTCTAGAGAACAGGCTTGTTTGTTGCTGATAGTGTGGTTAATGCCAAGAAATCCTGAGTCCTGGTGCATTATCGCAGGGCTGTGACGCAGGGCAAGATCACATTCCAGATCTAGGTCTTGTTTACTTTGGATCCTTCTTGTGCTGTGGAGCAGCAGCTTGACTTCTCACACTGCTTTATCTTCTGCAGCCTTAGATCCTTCCGCTTCCTCGCCTGTGCCTACCCGATCCACTTGCCCTGTGCTCCAACCCCAGGGGAGAGGATGGCTGGGAAGGGAGCTGAGGGATTCCTCTCATGAAAAAGCTTTACTGAGAGGCCAGCTGGACCTTTTGTATTAGAAACTGTGTCTGGAAGGTTATTTTTTGTTGTGGTTTGGGGTTTTATTTCTTTTTAATGTGTTGTTTTTTTTTTCTGTGGTATTTTAAATTGCCTTTTAAGAAAGGAGGAATTGGTTGAGGAATTGGTGATGTTACCTGAGGTTTGCTGATTCAGAGCACCGCTGCATCTCTTACTTGCAATCCTGATCCGAGCTCATTTGTCATTTCGCAATTCGGTGTTGAGGTTTTTCTATTTTTCCTTTTTTATTTTTTTTTCCTTCCCTATCTATCTTTTTTTCTCTGCATATTGCTTGCCCTGTGCAACAGATGTGAGGATCTGATCCCACTTCCATTGAAGTCAATAGCCAAATTCCTATCGACTTCGCTGACAGCGAGAGTGAACCCCTGTCTAGGGAGTGAGGATTAGAGCTAAGCACGAGTAAGTAAAGTACAATAAAATCAGAATATCCTGCTTGCTGCTTAATGCCATGAATTCTGTTTTAAAGAATTTCTGTTCTGAATCCCATGGCTTTTTATGCTGGTGAATGCCAAGAGCTGAATTCGCGGGGGTGGGGAAGAGGAGGAGCTGACAAGCATAAGAGGGTTTTGGTTTCTAGAGTTAGGAGGGCATTGGTAGAAAGGAATGAAAAACAGTCCATGATTCCTTCATGACCCTGCAGTGAAAGGACTTCAGCTGATGGATGAGGGGCTTGGTTTGGCAGACAGGTTGTATTGGATCCACTTCTGACTGTGTCAAGCAAGTGTCACTGTCTAAATCTGGAATGCTGTTGTGTATTACGGGAATATAAATAAACCCTCAAAATGCCTCAGGAAGGGAAAAATGATTGGAGAGAATCTTAAAGTATATATACATACATATCCATACGCACACATATAAAATCACCCCCTTCCTGTGTCCTTCGGGACACATGGTTAAAATAAAAATAATACAAACCCCCAAAACCCACAAATAAATAAACAAAAAAAAATAGTCTGAGGGAGGGGAAAAGCAGTTGCTTTCTAGATGTCTTCCCTCAGGACCTGCCTTCCCAAAGGCATCCAGATCTGTTCCAGGGAAATGGTGGTGAAACAAGGAAGAAACTGCCTTGTCCCCATACAACCCCTTCTTCAGCATTCCCTGCTCCCACCCAGTGATGTGGGAGCTGCCCATCCCCAGGGATGTGCCGTGGCCATAGGTTTCCCCTCCTTCCTGGGGTGTGGTGACACGTGAAGGGTGTGTGGACTTGGACCCCTGCAGATAGCAGCATGGCCTTTAGCTCAGGGCCTCACAAGGAAGAATAGGCTGTTATCCTGGCAGGGCAATATTATCCTTGTTTTACAAGCAGGAAGGCTGAGGCGAAGGGTTTATTTTTCTGTGACTCATTCAGGATGGCCCAGGAGCCTGTGGTAGACATGGAAATTCAATGTGTCAGAGATCCCTGGTCCTGTGTATTCTCTCCCCCATGCCACAAAGCTTGTGTGTTTGCACAGTGTAGGGCTGGGGATGCTTTTCTCGTTAGAGATGTGCTGCTGGCATGCATCCGCTGTCTCTCAGGGCAGTGTGCAAGGTGCAGCTTTGTGGCAGTAGGAGTGATGGGGAAGCTGCAGGTTTTAGGGAGCAACTCAGTACTGCCAGAAAGCGCAGGGGCAGAGAAACAAGCCCCATTTCTGGGGTTGTGAACCCAGATAGACGCGGCACGTGGATTTTGCTGTGTCGCTTCCTCATGTCACTGCTCTGCCAGGATGCTTTCTTTGCTGGCTTTTCCTTTCTTTTTCCCTTCGCTCTCTCTTTTGGCCAGGATTTTAACATATATCACAGGCTGGTAGGCTAAGAGCCTGGGACTTCCCCTCACCACACTCAAAGTCTTTGATCTTTTGCTTTGGAGGTAACATCAAAAGAATGGCTGAGAAAGACAGCCAGTGCTGTGAAGTTCAACGTTCAAGTTAATAGCTTGACTGAAGGTTGTGCTGCATTGCTGGAGCCGGAGTAAACAGAGGCGGACGGACGCATTTCCCTGGGAATGGGCCCTAGTGCTGCAGAAGGGCTTCATTTGCATTCACAATTAATCTAGGCCCTACTGAAAGGCAGGCTTGTTGCTTCATTTTGTTACTTTTAGTACATTTTATTTGCAATTCCTCCTGTGCAGGAGAAAAAAGTGGTATGGTTGGCAACAGAGCTGCTTTCTTCGGTGGTACCAACAGCTACGTGTGCGCCCTTGCAGCCCTGTCCTGCAGCTTGCCTGGCCTTTGTCAGGTCTGGGTTTTCTCCATTTTCAAAATGATTAAGCTGAAGTCTGTTGACAAAGGGTTACCTTCCCCTTCTTTTAAAAATAGTAATAATAATAACAAAATCAAATTCCTAACCACTCCCTGCCCAAAGCATATTATAGACTTTCCCATGCCAGATCTTATTCTTTGTAATTCTCTTCCCACTTCTGTTTTGAAATGCTCCTGATGTGTCTGGGTGAATGGCTGGTCCATCCATTTTTACATTGCCATCTTCCGCTATTTTGGTGTCCTCTATTCTGTCTTAAGTTGCTTTGATGCTCTCCCTTTCCCCTCCTGCTTTAAATGCACTGCAAATAAGGTGGGGGATTTTGTATGGTGGTGCACAACCAGGCCCTTTTCTGCATGGTTTGGGGTATGATATGAGGTGGAATCTGCTAGTCAGCACAGCATAGTCAGAAGTGGTTAATAACTTGGCATTAGTGGTAATGGTGTTGGAATCAGTTTCTAAGGGGGAAAACACTGGACTCCATCAGCTTTTGTGAGGTGCTCGACACTTGTGGATTAGATGGCCTGATATACTTTAGAGGTTTAAAGCATCCTTATGTAGAATCAATAGGGTATGGGTTTATCTGCAGTGTATTTTTGTGTGTATGTATGTGGAATGATTTATGAGTTGAACTCTATAATAAAATAAAACTGAAGGAATTAATTTGTTTTCAGACGCATTTGTATCAGAGAGATGCGACAAGGTTACAGTTGGTCCCCGGTCAGAGACGTGTTCTTCATACAGCTAAATAGGAGTCTTGGATGAGGAGGAAAGTTAATGGCCTTAAGAAACTCAGAGAGGAGGTTTAGAATTACCTTGAGTGAAAGCACTTTGTCCAATAGGACTCTGACTTCTGTAGATTTGCTTAGAAAAAAGTATTAGTCACTAGATTTCTGCAGATTTTTGACCTTTCAAGCAGAGCTTCAGTGTGGGTCTTAAATCAGTCATCAAGAGCAAGAGATGGGATTCACAAAGGAGCAAAGCAAATCAGGCACCCAAATCCTTACGGCTTCTTGGAAAAGTCCTGACCTGAATGCTTTGCCCTGTTGAGTGAGTTAACTGAAGTGTGCGGGAGTTCAAGACATTCGTGCCTTTCTGAGGAAATATGGAATGCTTTGGTGGGTAATGACCCCACTGGATGAGACCATAGGGCTCTTGCTATAGGGACAGTGAGGCATGTTAAACGTTGAGCTAATTATTGTTCAGAAGCAATGGGAAAACACCCAGCTCCACAGAATGACAGCCTGAAGCGGGTCTCTCAGGAGTTGCCAGTCTTCTCCTGGACCAGAGGAAGAGGTGGTGGATGGTTGCATTGAGATCCTCATTTCTCCTTTGCTAATGTCCTCCTGCTTGCTGAAAACATAACCATTTCACCTTCTTTTTAACAGAATGCAACTAATTATTGTGATTAAACTCATACGCAGAGGGTTATTTCAGCAATATTTGGGCTACCCCTGGTAGCCATCACTGGAAGACTTCCTCCCCAGGAAGGATGATGTGGGAAGCAGGGAGGACAGGGCTGAGTTCCCTCTGCTCTGTAGGTAACATCCTACAAACTATACATTGCAAATCCTGTTGTTGTTTATGGGGGGGCAGGAGGAGAATAATAATAATAACCTTCAGTAGATCAGCAGCTATTGTATCATCACATGTTCCTTAATAAGCCTGATGTTACATGTGAGAGGCTCCTTAGTGGAAGCAGTGTGCACTGTAATGACCTTTTGTGTGCAGGTCTGTTGAGATGAAAGGTCGCTTCTGAGGTTAGCAGGTTAGCCATACAGCATGCAGAAACACTGACTTCAACTCGCTGCCCTGCACAGTCTATTAATACTATCTAAAATCTGTTTGGAAATGGTTTCTAATCTGAATCTGGTTAGGGTTTTTCTTCCTCTGATTCCACCTTTTGACAAATTTGGCTTGGAAATAGAGCAGAAATGCGGTTTTGTGATTTAAAAAAATAAGCTATTGCTATGAAAGGGAGCTCATTGATCCTTACTGGCTTCATTTATAATTATCCTTGTATGCAGTCATCCTACCTCATCTTGAAAAACAGAAACGCCTCTCAAAACCCCACCAGGCAGCTAACACAGCTTGTTGTGTCCCTCCCCGCCCCAGCCTCTTCAACCTCAAGAACTTATAAAATATAAGTGTCCACAATAAGGTTATGAAATGTTGTAAGACTGAAGCCTTTGCTTTCCTGGCTGTTCAGTAAATATGTCGGGTGTCTCTTGGATGTACCCTGAGGCTCTGAAACCTGAGGCCTGCCCACATCTTGAGTTCTACTTTCCTCCTTGCAAAGTGCCTCTGGCTAGTGGAGCTGTCAATGCAGCCCTTTCCACCCCCCTGCTAAGAAAAAGGTTTTTTTTCCTTTAAGCCAGCTGTAACAAACCTCCAGCAGCTACTGTTTTTTTATCAGTTTCAGGTAAGGCTAAAGCCTAAAATATTCATTTGACGCTTGCGGATCCAGGACACTTAGCACAGGTGTGTGAATGCTCTGGTGCTGCTGGCTTCTTTGTGCGTCTTCCAGTGGGACCATGGGGGGCTGGTGTATACCCCCATCCTCACCCTAAACCTCCCCTCAGGTCTGTACTTATGCCCCAGCCCCTGGGCAGGGCCGTTGGTTTTCAGAGAGCATCCCATAGGTAAGTACTTTCTCATAGACTGGCTCCTGTGTGGTCCAGGGCTGGGCTGTCATCTCCCAGAGTCTTTCCTCAGGGATTCCTGCCCTCTCCTCTTGCACAGGCTTGTTGCACCCTCAGCTCAAGTCCTTCTGCAAAGGAAAAGTATGAGCCAGGGCTGAACTCCCAGGATTTAGTAGTGAATAGGCTCTGTGCTGGCTTTGGGAGGGCAAGCGGCTGTGTATCCCTGTTTTGTCTATTTGTTGGGAGCATGGTGTTCCGCAAGCATTCGTTAGCTGTGGGGGCAGTCAGGTGTCCCCTCTTCTCTTGAGCAGCCCTAGCCTCCCCATCCATCCCTCCAAGTGGCTGAGCAGAGATGTGCCTGATCCTGGGGAGAGCTCCCATAGGCAGCAAGACATTTACTGGTTGTACCAGAGTGATGCGTTGAAACTATTCTGCCTTTAACTCTGTATGCACCTGATTTACCATCCTTGGAGCAGACTTTACTCACACTGCAAAGCCGAGTAGGGCTTTCTGAGTCTTTGAAGTGGAAGTTGTTTTTCTATAAACTGTTAAGTTCCTTTAAATTTTGGGGTGGATTTTTTGCATATTCATATCGAGAGAGGGAGCGTGAATGTGATATACATGAACAGCCTTAAAACCACTCAGTGTTCCCAACCCGTGGTCTTTCAAACAAATAAATAGAAAAGTTGCCTTGTGGGCCAGCCGGTTCAAAATGCCTGCACTATATTTAGCAACAGGAGCAGCTTTTTGGCTATTTACAGATTTATGCACTCAGGGCTGCTCTAATGACTCCTGTGTTTTAACTTCAGGGCTGTGGCATCTAAGTGTGACAAATGCCAACGTGAGGAGCGCGGGTGTGTTGTGTCTGCGGGAGCGGGCGCTGCTCCCCGAGGCCACGGGTTAGGTGTTCACTGGCGGGCTGCTGCAGAAAAGCAACCCTCACCTCTCCAAAACAAACCTCTTCCACAACCGCAAGTATTTGGCGCATGGGGCAGAGTCCCTCCAGGACATGAGCTATTGCAGAGCTGCTGATACCCTTCTCCATGGGAAGAGGCCCCATCATTTCTACATGGAATTTTTTGTCATTATAAGGGTTTTTTTTTATCCTGCCTCTCTTCCCCCTGCCCTTTGAGAGGAAAATTGCAGGCTCATGCATGTTGCGTTTTTCTCTATGAAGGAGAAAATCTGGTTTTTCTTTTTTCTTGTACTTAATGGAACAGTGTATGATTTTGATTTGCTGTTTAAGAAAAAGGGTTTTCCTCCCCAATCCCTTAAAACCAAAAGGATTATCTTGTGTGGGTACACTGTGCTGTTTGACTTTTGTTTCTAGTCACTTTAGCTCAGGGGGTGGATATGCATGCCAGCATAGTTGTTTTGACTAAGGAGAAGTTATGTCTCTGAATAAAAAAGATTATGTCTCCAAAACTTCTACTGGTGTGTTTTGTACATAATTATCCCTAAAATATGCCCATTTAACGAAAGTTGCTTAAATTTAATGCATAGCTTATTGTTACATGAAAACTCAAAATGCCTTTCTGAGGGCATTCCAACCTTTATTGGGAATTTGCAGGAACTGGACTTTTTAAAAAGGTACCCCAATGAAACTGTTACATGTTTTAAGAAGTGTAATTCAGTGTGGTCAGTTCTGGACCGTATTTGTTTTAGCATCTGTTCTGTCTGCATCTCCTTTAAGCAAACCCAAGGTTTTATTTGTTCTTGAGGAAGAGTTTATGTGGCTGATGATTCAACTGTGAATGTTTTAAAAATACTTCATTTAAATACCATAAGTGTGTATTGCATTGTGTTGGTGGTGCTGGAGGAAACCAGAATATAAATACATGGGGTGGCTGCCCAGGAACAAGAGGTAACAGCACAGATTTAGTGAATACATCATTTGTTTGCTTTTGCTTTCCTTCCAAATGATTCACTTAGTTCTCCGCCTAAATATAATTCTTCCTACTTAACCAGGAGTCAGCTTTGCCTCTGGCCAGATGGGGTGTCTTTCCATGGGTGTCTGAAGGCAAACGTTCATCTTCTGATGCACAATTGAGATGTCCACCTTGCATTCGGAAGGAAAACGGGTGTGAGGAATCTTGCTGAACCCATGGACTAATGCCCTCGAAGAAGCAAATCACAGGATTATTGATAAGGGAAACAACTGGTGCCGAATCCTGGGAGAGAACGTTTCTTTCCCGGCTCTCTAAGAGGGATTTGGAAAGAGCTGTAATCCTGGGTTAGGAGTAATTTGTTACAGCAAGATGATACTTGAGTGGCAGGAGGATTCTGGCGGAGGCAGCGAGAGGGTTTTGTTCAGAGGAGTAGCTGGTCTCTCAGAAGGTCAGTCTGACACAAATCTCAGCCCATGAGTTTTGTTTCTTGGCGAGTGCAATTAGCTGAGGGGACTTTCGACCTCTTTTAGATCTTTCAAAGACATCTCCATGCATCTGAGCTGAAAGATTACGGCAAGGAATGTGGACCAGGATGTGATGCAGTGGAAAGTTTTTTTTTCTGCAGGCTCTCTGAAAAACAAAGTAACCTCAAGAGCAACCTTCCCAGCTTCTCCTAGGAGGTCAGAATATTGCTGGTTTCAGTGTTATCTCCGGGACTTTTTCCTGAGGTTGCCTTTAGGTTACATTTCTGAGTTAGCTTCTTGGGTTTATTTAAAAAAAGACAAAAGTTAGCAGCCCTGGGGAAAGCAAATTTTGCAAGTTCTTGGTTTTCATGAGGGCTTGAAACCCTTGGAGCCATCTATTCTACAGTAACCCCTCATCGCATCGAAGACCCAATCACACATAAAAAACCACAAGGGAGGTGACAGGAAATTGGGTCTGAAATGTGCTGGGTTTACTAGAGAGTGGCTCCCGGCAGTTCACCCAGAATTGCTACATTGGCAGGAATTTTTGTGGTAGTGATTCGAGTCATGAGTTTCACTTACCCAACAGTGAGAGAAAATATGACTGTTTTAGTAAAACCCCGTTAGGCGACATTGCAATAACAAGTGAATGGCTAAATTCTCCTATAGCATCTTTACTCTGGGATCACACACATCCTGTTCACAGATACTTCGCAGGACCTGAGATGAGAATTTGTGTCAAAGAGTGAAGAAGTAACCCCAAGCAATCAGATAGCCCAAGAGGCCCCTTTGGAGGTGAATGGGCCTTGTGGGGCATCCTTGTCCCATCTTGCCCTTGTCATGGGTCTGCTTGGCTTCTAATAGCTGCAGGTGCTGTGTGCTTTATAAATTGACCTCCTTTTGGCTCAGATTTTGTAAGCTGAGGCTTCTGGACTTGTGTGGCTCCTCATAGAAAGTGTGTGTCAAATCGCTTGTACCGGGTCTTGTGGGCTGCTTTGCTGAGCCACTGCCATTCAGCCAGCCTGCTACCACAGCCGGCCCTTCTCCTCCTCCTCCATCCCTCTGCAGCATAAAAACCCAAATCAGGATTTTTTTTTCCCCCTACAAATAGGAGACTCTTCAGAGAACAGATGGGTCTCTGATGATAGTAACAAATGAGGAAGGCAGGTGGGACTGGTCCATGACAAAGGTGTAGATGTGGGGAAGAAAGGGACTGTCCTGTGCCACAGATCCATGTGGTAGGGCATGAGGGGAGCAGGACAGGGCAGATGCCTTCTGCAGTGTTGAGGCAGAACCAAGCTGGTTGACCACTGAGAATAAAAAGCTTCAAGCTCTGTCCTTTACAGATGGAGTTATGCTCTGAATGGAGTTGGAAAGTTTCAAGGGAGGCCAGGTTCCCCTGGAGCAGCCCTTCTGTTACAATGGAGGTAGTTCAGTGCCCTGATCTCTGTCTCTAGCATACTGTCAGATATTTTTACTGTCTTCATTTAATGGGGAGGAAAGGAATTATACTTTATAGACCATAAAACGCATTCTTGGACTTCATGGAAACACTGGTTACCAATTGTTCTCTCACACTCTGGGAGATTGCCAGGAAGAGAAATTAAATGTGGGTCTGTGCATCAAATTGTTCATCGAGTCTTGGAGGCTGGTTTAGCTTTCCTGACTCTAAACAAGCCTTATCTACAGAAAGACTTTATTGAGATTCCATGACTGTCCCATTCTTTCTCTAATGGAAACTCTGTGCTTGAATGGAACAGAGCAGGTTGCAGGGAAAATCCAAGGAGAATAGTTTTAAGATGAAGTTGGCCTTTTTTTTTTAATGGCTTTAAGTAGCTTGAAAGTTTGACTGAAAATATGCATTTTATTTGCATCTGCCTTTTGGAACAATACTTTGTGGACATGCAGGTAGTATTAGGTAAGCCTTCTGATCTGTTCAGTGGAGGCTGTAGAGGCTTTCAAATGAAATGTGAAAAAGTAATGATGCTTTCCCAAGCTCCACCCAGGCTCAAGAAACACTGCCTGCAGTTGTTTTGCTGAGACACCATGTGAACTGCAGAACGTAATGATGTACTTCTGTGTCACATGAAAACTCTTCCTCTTATAAAGCTTAAAAAGTGATTTTGGATGATCCTGCAGTAGCTGATGAGCCTTTACTTAGCTTCTTCATGCTCAGTACCGATACCTTAGAACGTGACAGTAGTCTACAGCCTTGCATTCATTAGAAGCAACCCCCCTGTTTTACTCCAGTAGAACTGATGGTGAGAATGCCGTTCATCCATGTCAGAATGAGCAAACTGTTACCTGAATTTGCTCCAACTTTCATAGGCAGTGATTTTTAAGGAAGCTTCTGGTTATTCTCTTTAGCTTCCTCCCATGGCAGCCTCCTCTGTGCCCGTATCACTGTATATAGAAAATACATGTAAGTAGGGCTGGCTTGTGGCATTATTAATGGGATGTAGTTGTTACACTGCATCTCATCCAGGATGTGGGAGAAGAACTGTGTGTGCTGTGAGGACACAGAGCCTGATGATTAGTCAGGAGAAAGCAGCAGATGTGGTGCTTCTGGGACATTCCTCTATCTCCACACGGAGTGCTCACCCAGGAGTGAACAGCAGTTGTTGAGGTGCTCATGGGGCTCGAACTATTTCTTTGTGCTTTGTTCCACCTCAAAACAGGCATTCTCTTGCCTCCATTGTCTTTTGACTGCTATGTGCCTTCTTCAGTGAGGCACTACCCTACTGCAGGATTCCTGCTCTCAGGCATCCCTCCTTGAGATTATCTCAGACTCTTCAATCACTACCACTTTTCCTTAGCTTTCATGCTGTGGAGGACTCAGCCTTCTCGTTTTTCATGCCCTAGAAGCACTTGAGCAATGTGACAAAGGCACAGGCAAAATATTAAAATGAGCAACTCACGGCCCCCATTTCAGGGACTCGCGTATTACTGGAAGGGAAGGAGGCAAGGTCACTGAAGTTCTCCATAACAGGGAAATTCAAGGCACTAGAAATGTCTTGTTCAGGAATATAGCACAAGGTGGTTTGGCTGATACCAGTGCTGGTGAATAAGTGGCATTTTAAATGCTTAATGCCCTGTGTGCGTGTGTCTGTGCAGGTACACACCACTTAGTTCCTTTTTTCTGTGCCACTTTATCCCTATTTCTGTATTTCATTTAGTTTTCTTTTTTTTTTTCAGTGTTGCAATAGTTTAAAGGGTGATATTAGTTTAAAAAAGTGGAAATATGTGATAAATACTCATGTGTTTTTACAGTTTCACACTTTCATTTCTTGAGAGCTGTGGGGGAAATTTTGTGTGGAAAGGATCAGTCTCATTGAAATGGGCTTGCTTGCTCTTGTTTTGAGCAGCTCCCCTGTGCCTCGTTGTAGTACATTACATATTCTGTAGAAGGGCTGAACGTCGTGGGTGGTGTCTACTACTTCTCATACAAAAAATTCCAGACATTGCAGATCTGCAAGGAATTTAAGGCCCTTTTAAAGTTCCTTCAGCAATCTCCCTCAGATACACAAAATGAATGCTTCAGGTTTTGCTTTCCCACTGCACACCTCTACAAACAAGATGATAACTGAAGGCCAAAAATAAGGGGTTGAGGTAAATGAAGGGATAGGGCAGAAGCTGAGGGTCCACTTTTAAATCCGTAGAGGCGGTGTCTTCTGACTTAAGTGGGGACACCAGTAGTTTCAGGCTGTTCTTTGTAGGTACCAAGGT
This sequence comes from Forpus xanthops, assembly GCA_032466535.1. Classification (NCBI taxonomy): domain Eukaryota; kingdom Metazoa; phylum Chordata; class Aves; order Psittaciformes; family Psittacidae; genus Forpus; species Forpus xanthops. The sequence continues at coordinate 56,476 of JASSUY010042957.1, forward strand.
GATTATCCTCTTGCAACTATTTTTCTTGTCTGCACAGAGCAATTACAGTCTCGTTAAGCTTTGTCTTCCTTCCTAACACCTTCCCCCTAAATCTCAGTCCTCCCCTCAGCATTGCTCTCTCCTGTGTTGCTACTGGACTACCTCTGATTGAAATTTGCCTAGACAGTCTTTAGGTCCTTTCCAGCCCTAAGTGCTCTATGATTCTTTGCAGCCTCTCAGAAGAGTTGCTAACTAAATATCACAGAAACTCCTGAGCTTCCAAGTTGATATCCAGGTGTGTAGTTCCATGTGATTCTGTTGTGCTGGCCAAGGGAGAGACTAACAACCTCAAGACCAGGAATATTTCCGCTTGCATGGCATGTTGAGACATAGGGAGGAAGTGCAAGACTCTTAACGGTGGAGATGTGGTCCCATGGTGAGGGGAGGTATTGGAGGCCCCTAGCATGAAGCTGACTCCAGGAGCCCTGCTCCTGCTTGTTTCAGTTCCTGGGAGCTAATACACACCAGCTGCAGGAAACCTGAGCTGGGAAGTGTTGTGCAGCTTTGCCTCCATTTAAAAATACAGCATTATTTTTTTAATTGAGGCTGTGTATTTATATGCTGTGGGACATCACTCGTAGGGCATTCCAGCAGTGAAAACAATAGCCTGACCAGGGAGCAGATCCAGGTTGGACACCAGTGCCGGAAACACCTGTGAGCTCTGTACCATCCCTTCCATCGGGGCTGCGAGCCTGGCCCCGGCATGGGGGGTGGCTGCTGGCTCTGGGTAAGAGTTTCCACTGAACTCCTCTAGTTTTCAATGTAAATTTTAGCTGCTTATGACCAACTCTGCTGTGAAACCTTGGGAAAGATGTTTGTTTGCCCTGCTGCTGCCCAGGAAGGCAGCCACTTCAAGAGGCATTTGCGGGGTGGGCATGCAAAACTGCTGTCAGTGGGTCTGTGCTTTGCAGGACCTTCTGGCTGCAGATGGAGGTGCGGACGTGATGCTCGTGTGAGTGGAGGGTAGGGTGGTTTAGGTCATTTTTGTTCCCCTTCTACAGAAGAAATCTGTGCTGTTGAAATCATTTGCCTTTTCCCTTGTGCTGACAATTTAACAGCCTTTTTAAAAGCTTTGGTTTCTCTCAAGTATGCTCGCCTCATACATGTTTTAATTTCTGTGCGGAGGCCTGGAGCTTAACAATTATTTTGCTTAAGCTCTCTGAGACTTGCCATAAAACTTTTTTTTTTAAGCACACACACACATGCTAATGATCCCCATCAGATCATATTGTTAACCAGGGAATAAAACACCAATGCCAAGATGACATGTAAAAAAACGTTAAAAGCAGGCCAGCAGAGCCCGTTTCAACAGTTCTGCGCCGAAGTAATTTGCACAGATTTGTTAGAGTTAATTTGTTGAAAAGTTCACTGTTTGTACAGGCAAGTCCTAATTTCCACACTGAGACAGAAGCGGGAGAGGAGTGAGCCCATGTCCAGCGTTTGCAGGAGCAGGATGGTGGGAACTTCCCTCCCTCCTACCCTTCCCCCCTAGTGCAGGAATGTAAAGGCAGTGTCAGAAGGCTGGGAAAGTCGGCTTTGGATTTGTGCGGACTCCTTGCAAATCAGAGGAACCGTCTGGCTCAAATCTGCATTTAGGGCCGAGAGAAGAGGATTTCCTGCTATTTAGTTGCTTGAGGAAGGAAAGGATTTACCTCTTTGCTGTAACAGGACTTAATTTTTCTTCTCTTTAATATCACAGTGTAGGGCTGCTGTAGTAAACCTGTGAAAGCAATCAAGCCTCTCCCTCCTCCTCCTCTGCCCTCCTCACACCATGCTGTGACTCCTCGTCTGTCCAAGCATCCTCCTGTCCCAGCTCCCAGCCCCAACCATGGCTTGGCGTCTCCTTCCATTGTGAAAGAGAGAGTTGTGGAGGGGGGAGGCTGCTGCGACGTCGCTCCCTCAGACGCTGCCTCGCTCAGCCCACCATCTGGATCCAGTTAGCTCTCTCGGCAGTAGGGCTGAGTCTCATTTCCTCCAACCAGTAATGTTATATAGGCAGTGATCCTGTTCTGCCCTAACATAATTGAAAATTATGTGTATTGTAGACTCACAGCGCTGAAATGTAGACTTGTAAAAATCTGTGGCTCAGGTAGCCTGTGGAGATTGAATTTGGCACACAATGAAGCTTTTATGTAAAGTAAGAATTATAAGCCACCACATCAATATTGTGTTACAGGCATGACAATTCTTGGATAGGGAGGCCTTGAGTCAGGCTCGTCACCTTAAACAATGCTAATATTTCATACTTTATCAGCAGGGCTGGTGTTTTGAAACCAGCAGATTGGGCTCTTTCTTTTACAGAGTTGAAGCTGTGGGTTCGTTAACATGATGCAGACGTTGGCTGCAGGCTCTGGCCCTCTCTGTTTATCTGACAGACAGAACATCTCGCCCTTGGTGGGGACGGGATGCTGTTCTGGATCCTGGCCACTTGGTAGAGCTAATGGAGGTTGCTTTATTGACCCTTGCGTGTTACTGCGTTCCATGGGGGCTGTTTATTTTACTTACATTCTTTCCCCCCACTGGTGTGTTATCCACTGGTGGAAATGGAAGCTGTCTGTATCTGTGCAAAACTGAGCCCTCTGGGTTTGGACCTTTCCTGGGCTCCATGTGCATGTCCAAGAGGAGAAGCAGCTTTGGCTATGTTTTCTGTTGCACTGTTAGACTTTCTGGATCCTCTTTGGCAGGCATGAATAGGAGAAGGACTTTAGTGAGAGTCCAGACAAAAGCATTTCAAAAGCAGAAAAGCAAAGTAGCAATAACATCTCTTGAAGCTTCCATCTTGCACTTAAACTGGTCAGCCTGCTGTGGGAGCACCCGTGCTGAAAGTGCAGGCTGTTGTGAGATCGAGGTGGAGCAGAAGCAACTGTAGCTCCTGCTCTGTTTCTTGTAAGGGAATTTATTGCTAGTAAAAACCAGCAGAACTGACAGTCCTGAAGGCTTTATAATCCCTGTAATAATTACTGACTGGATGGGGTCTCATGTGAGCTTGCTCGTGCTGCTCTTTCAGTGCCTCAGTCTGCCCTTGGGCCAGCCTCCGAGAAGCCCACGTGTTTCTTGGCTTGTGTTTTTAGGACAGCTGCTGACCTGGGCTCCTTCATGGGTTGTCATGGTTGTAGGAATATTCCAGGGTTGCTTGTGACCATGAAGTGGTCATGGAAAAATGAGGGTTGTTGGTTTATTTTGGTGGGTAATGGTTTAGTGGCCATTTCCTGAAATGCCACTGTTTGAGCTGGCAGGTTCTTGTAAGTGCTTTAGCTGTGGTAACAGCAACTTCTCACTCTCCGGAATGGTTGCAGAGTTTGAAACACAGTCATGTACCATGAACTACGCATCCTGTGAGGACATTTTTCTTGGTAGAAGGGATAAATACTAGCTGGCTGGAAAACCTGAGGAAGCGGCAGTAGCTGTTGACCCATCAGGACCCTTTCTATAAATTCATTCCCCTCTTTATGTGGTGAGGTTATGATCATTGAGACAACTGATGGACTCCTAAAAATCTAGCAGTTGTTTTGCTTACTAGTGCCTTCTGTAAATCTGAAGTGTACCAGATTTCCCCTCAAGTTAAGAAGCTCTCAATCAGCTTAAGTTTTGGGTCCATTTTCCATGCACTTGGCCTGCATTTTCAAGCATTTCTTTGAAACCACAAAGGGTTAGAAAGTTACTTTAACATCATCTCTACTTCAAAATTTATGTTGTGGTCAACTATATTGAAGAGCAGGGATTTGATACAAGTGATCAAATATCTGGAAGCTTGCAATTGAGTTACAGAGTTGGTAATGTCACTTTATGGTAGACTAGTTCTGGTTCGTTTGGGTTTTATTTCTTGTTTTTCAGAAGTGCTGAAACATTCTGGTCCACATTGCACAAATCCCAAATGTGAAGATGAATAAAAACAAGGCTTCTTGGAACTTGAGGAACTTGTATGGGGCACAAATCCAGAGTATGGGGTTTGTTTATTTGAATTCCATTAGCTCAAAAATCTCAGTCCCTCCAAGCGATGGGAATTGGTAATGCAGCCTCATGCTGACTCAATTTCTGGTCACCTTGGTGCCCAGGGTCTTGCAGCAAACAGACCTTGCATGCTAGTGAATATTTTGCATACATGTGCAAATGTGATAGTGATGTGCTGAAAGCATGGAACCAGGTCTTGCTTCCTTCACTGAGATTTAGATACGGCTTCTCTTGTTTCCCTGGGGTGGTGGTAGGTTGTTTGTGTGCGGTTCTCCCTCAGGGTTACTCTTACTGAAAATAAATAGATAAAAGCCAGGAGGAATGGGTAACCATAACTGTTTATGTAGCTGTTTTTTAAGAGTAGATCTGTTAGATCAACGAGAGTCTGGTGCTTAAACAGGATCTACTTAACAGCAGTGGCCTGATCTACATGTGCAGCTACTGGAAGGGGGCTGAAGGTATGTGGTGGTACATATTTCTTCCAGCACAATACAGGGCTTTCAAACATAACATATTAACACTATGCTGAACTGTCACAGTGAAGCACCATGCAGAGAGAAAAGCTTGGTCTGAGGTTATATTTAGGTGTACTGTGCAGAAGTCTGTTTGGACTAACTAATTTCTCTGTGGGGCTGCTCCTGGTCAGAGTCAGGCACTTCTGATGCAGGAATCTGGGTACCAGCTCGATACATCACCCATTTGGTGGAAGCTTTGGGCTCTGCTGTGTAACCTGGCTGGGTTGTAGTGGCTCCTCCAGTGAGTTTAGTGAGTGGATGTGCATACCTGAGAGCAGAGGTTTTACTGGATACTTGATGCTGGTTAAATATGTGGGAATGTTCTGCTCCTTCTTGAATTGCAATTAAACTTTTCTTTTGCTTTTGAATCAACACCCCCTTGTGCTGTGGACTTGCAGCGTGTGTATATTCAGCCTATCTGCTGATGGCAGTGATGTGAAGAAGTTGTGTCTGTCCACAAGTACCTGGCCAGTACAGCTGGGCCTGAGTGTACCAGGCTGTACTGTCTAGAACATCATCAATGAGAGAGCTTATCGAATTTGGCCTTGTAATTGAATAAGTTACACTCTGAAGTCCCTTAAGGGTTGCCTGACAGAAAATGAGCAAGGAGCAAATAATGCATGGTGACTACCAGAAACTGTGAAAAGTAGTGAAAATAGGTGTGAAGACCCAGCAGTGCTGGGTCCTTCTGGGGTAGACCTCTGCCTTTAGGGCTCCTAAAGCTCTGGGAAACCAGAGGAGTTGACATGGTGTATTTGTTGAAAGAAGGCTGACAGATGACCCATTAAATAATGAGATCATATTCTTAACCCACGATACTTGTATTTTCTCTCCTGAGACTGATAATCCACCTTCCCCCCCCCCCCGTCCCATCCTCTTCATGGTTTTGGTATTTTGTTTCTGTGTGGGTTTTATTCTGCTTCTAGGTTTGCTCTGATTAGTAAAAGCAGTGTAATATTGTCTTTGCAAACTGCTTTATTTTCTTATTCCTGGACTATAATGCAGTGGTATGAAATTAAGTTTTCTGCACAGGTTTTTGTCTCCGCAAACATGCAAAGTCGTCTTAAGTTTTGTTTCAGTTCTTTGCATTAGTTTTAATTTATATCTTTTAACCATGTTACTTAAGATTTACTTTATTATTTTTTTTTTTTTGCCTTTCTTTTCTGAACTCATTTTTCTTTTCCCATTTTTGTTTCCTCCATCCAGTATCTGCAGATGAAATGGCCACTGCTTGATGTTCAGGCAGGGAGCCTTCAGAGTAGACAAGCCCTCAAGGATGCTAGGTCTCCATCTCCAGCACACATTGTTGTAAGTAAATGCAGAAAGATGTTCTTCCTTTGTTTAAAAAAACATTTTGATATTTGACATTAATGGCATTGGTTGTCATCAGTTTCCTTTTATACAAACTGAAATACTTCAAATAAAGCCCCTTATGAGTTCATGGTAAAAGGAGGGAATGCATTTGCTGTTACTGGGCTGTTTATGAAATTATCATTCATGTGCCTTATAGGAGAGCAGGGAGTTGAAAATGCTCTAAATTTGCACACTGCAGAATTAACTAGTGGCAGTGAAGTCCAATACAGCTGGTTTACACATCAGTGTTGAACTGAAGAGAATGGAGGGACACTTTGGAAAGCATTAAAAAAGAATAAACTCCAAGCCTGCCCTGTGGCCTTTACTGAGAAAAGTCTTGTCTTACTGCAAAGTCTTGAGAGTAAGTCTGTGGGAGTTGGTCAGTATTTAACCTGGGTGAAGGCTCAGCAGAACCAAGCTCAACAGAGCACGTCACTTTGTGTTGTGATGACTTCTTATGAACAAAGCGTGACTCAAACATTTATGACTTACCTGGAAATATAAAAATCTCTTTATTATGAGTAACATTGAAAAAAATAGCATTATTAACTGCTTAGTTTTTCAGGTTTTGGTTAAATTTGCTTTTCTTGTCAAAATAACGTTCAGTTTGAAATATCAGTGCAAATTTGCATGAGAGGGATTTGAGGGGTTTATTTTACTTGCTTTATTCCCTAAAGGTTTAAAAGGAAGCTCTTTGGTGGTGTTACGTAAGAGGGGTGGTATGCATTGGCCCATCCTCTCCTATAGCCGGTGTCAGTGCCATCTGATGTTAAAGAGCATCTTCACTCTTGAGTGTTCGTCTGGAAAATTTACCTCTGGAGAAGATGGCACATCAGGGGTTAGAATATTTCTTCTGAAACACTTTACCTTCCAGTTTTATGTTATTTTCTTTAAACTTTTTTATAACCATAGGATGATAAGGTGAATCCAGGAAAAATAAACATTGTTCATTCTTTACCTTTTGCTATACGGTAGCTGCTGTGGCTCGTAGATCATCCAGGACACATGTTTGTTTTGTTAGAAATCTCCAGTCATACACAACAGTTTTGAGAAGCTTCTTTTTCCATTGTTGTCTCTTGAGAATTGTCAGCCCATTGCTGAGTGTATTTGCTTAAAAAGAAAATTGATTTCCTATCCTTTAGAGTCCACAGCTTCTAAACCATGTTTCAGTGTGGCAGAGAGTGATGGGAACAAGACTAGTATTTGCCTAGTTGCTGGTTGCCTCACTTTCTCAGAATGACTTTGCATGTCCTTCCTTGGAAAGGTCACTTGGGCCATTACTGTAGGGGGAGATCAGGAAAAATGTGTTTGGTTATTTAGAAATCTACATCCATCAAAACCTGCCGTCATCTTAATCGGAAATGAACTAAAGTAACTTTCTTATCTTAATGATTTGTTTTTTTCACTGTTGTGGTGGAGGACCAGCACACAGGATGGGAGCATTCCTGGGGCTGGCAGGATGGAATGGTGTCAGGCTTGTAGGAGATGATGGGGAGGTAGCAGGAGGCTTGCTCTGGCTGGTTGCAGGCTGGGAGAGCAGGCTGAGCTTGGTGGGTAGCTTTGCTGGGGATCACCTGTGCTTTAGTGCTGAGCATCTGCTGTCCCTGAAGCCTCCTGCTGTGCAGAAGAGCCTTTAAGAGCCAAAGCAGTTCATGGTGCAGGGGACTGGTTGGGATCCCATCCTCTCCACTTGGGTGTGGGTGAGGTGGAGATGAATGGACAAGACAAATACACACACAAAAACCCCAGAGTTCAAAAACCACAATCACTTTGGAAAATAGAGAAACCTGTTTCCAGGGAGGCTGAGGTTGATCTGCCTTGTATTTTGACCATTTATGGGGTTCTTATTAGTCTCTTTAAAAGCTGTTTCACTCTGCTATTCAATAAAAAGCGTATTTACCATAGCAACCACTTAGGCTGTGAGGAGCATATACTACCTTCGAGATGGAGGCCACCTTCCAAAAGAGCCACAGCTGGCATTTGTAATGTGATCTTTTGTGCTACTTACAATATTGGAAGAAGAGGAGGCAGAAGAGGCAGTAAGGGAGGGAGCAGTGGTTTTTTTGGGGGGGTGGTGTTTCTGCAAGGTTTAACGTTTATTTCTCACAGCAAAGTGTTTTGCCTTGTTCTGTTAAAATAAATAAATAAGGGGCAGATTTTTTCCACCCTTTTTTCCTGGCATCTTCCCCAGGCCACATTAATTCTGTGGAGTAAAAATGGTCTTATTTCTTAGTAAACAAAGTTAGAGCAGGTAATGGCATTCAGGGGAGGATGATGTGGCTGCAGATGCCAATTGGCCTGGGATGTGTCATGCTTCTCTGGTGTCACTGCTCTGCCTGCCCACAGCACCTGGGACCCGGCTGCTCTTGCATGAGGCTCTAGACCCCTTTCTGCAACATGGAAATGTAATTAATCTCTTTATGGAGTAGTGAGGGGTATTCCATGGACATGCTGATGTTTCCGTGCAAGTGCAATGTGGAGGGGTAGAAACTGGTTCTCCACCCCTGTTGCTGTGTCTTGTCTACCCAGCAAGTGTACCTGTGCCAGTTTTTCAGCTTGAAATGAGTTGGGCTGCCCTGAAGATGTGTAAGAAAACGCTAACTCCTGCAAATGATTTCTTATCTCTTCCATGTCTCTGAAATCAGGATTTGAAGCTAATCTTCGCAGCTAAATTGCAAAGAGAAAAGGGGGGAGGAGGTCTTCCTTTCCCCCCTTTCTTCATTCTGGCCCTACTCCCCTCCTTGTTCCTTTCTTTTTTTCTGTTCTAACATTCTTCCTTCTTGGTGCTTGGCTGTGACTACCACAAGCTCTGTATCGGGGCTGCAGCCTTTACACCCAGCACCAATGAAATCCCCCTTGGCTTCAGTGCAAGTTCTTAGCTTATTGACTCAAGGCTGCAGAACATGGCTGTCCATAATGCCTTAAGTAAAGTCTGTACTATTTGTCAGCCACTCTCCTTTCAGGTTTGTTTTAAGAACATTAAGTTAAGACTACAAAAATCGAAGCAAAAGACCAGCATGAATAATTTGGCTGGATTGCCCCCAGTGCCGAGGGCTGGGTTAATTCTGCTTTTCGTGGTGCTTGAGAGAGTCTCCAAGGCCCATAATGAGAAACAGAATATTAAACTGAAATTATGTTCTGCATGTCTTGAGGAAGGTACAGCATGAGGCTCCATTTGAGACCAGTGCACTTATTCGTATTTACGTGCTTCACTCGTCTTGTAAGACTCTTGCATCTTGCTCTGGCACAGTCATGCTGCTTATCTGTGTCTAAAGGTGAAAGAAAACTGGGGGAAAAATTGTTTTAATAGTATGCTATTAAGCTTGCTAGGTCAAAATTCTGAATTCAGCCTGCAGATAGCACTATTAAGAGGCTGGGATTTTTTTTTTTTTTTAAAGGGTTTTTGTGGTTATTTCCCTTCTTTTTTTCCCTGACCTTTGATTTCATTGATGATATTAAGACTTTTTAGAACAGTTTTAGCAGGAAGTTTTTGGGTGTAAAGCAGACTCCAGCTGGGTGCCTTATGCGCTCCTCTGAGCAGGTAGGCTGCTAGCTGTCCTGAAATCCCTGTTCAGCATGCACCTGATCTGCTCCACACATGGTGGTGGTAGGGATGAGGTCTGGGTGCCTTAGGAGTGGGATTCTTGCATGGAAACTCTGTTGTGGTGTGGACAGGCAATTGAAAATGAGCCTGGTATGTGTGTGCAAGGACCTCCAGAATCTGCTCGCTACAGCTCCATCGTTCCTTTTTTATCTGTGCATGCATTCCTAATACCTTAAGGAGAAAACTAATTCTGTTTACCATGTTTTCTGCAACTTAAATACTCTGACTCAGCCATAGCCTGTTTTGGGCAGGAGTGCGGGTGAAAGACTTGGTCCCAGGATCTTGCCTCCTGCTGTCTCAGCTCTACAGAGACTTGCTTTTAGCTTCCTTTGTCCAGGGCAAAAACATTCAGTACCCAAAATGGTGGTGCTTTGGTACAGTATATTTATCACAAAATAGTTTAAGGTTTAAAAAATTCCTGCATTTTCTTCTGCAGGGAGGCCTTTTGAAGTCAATGTAAATGTTACCTTGGGGGAGGACTTCTAGTACTTGTTTGGCCTGGGTTTTCTAATATGTAATGAACACAGCCATAAAGTAGACTGAATCCCCAAGAACAAAGAACCACTGTGCAGTAGTGTCGCTAATTTTTTTTGCTTAAGGAGGTAAAAATGTGTTTTCAAAACATAATATGACAAGCAAAACTGAAGGCAAAACTATCTGAAATGTACTCTCTGTTCTCAGCCTCTGTGCGTGGACAGCGGGTATCTGGGGCCACAGGGTGGCTTGGAGGGATCAGGAGTTGTTTCCTGGAATGGTTAGAGTTGAAGCTGTGGAGCCTGTCCTGCCTGGTCCCTGATTTCTTTGTCATATGTAGTTTGCACTTACACACTTTGAAAGTAGAGAAAGATACCTACAGATATTAAGTTTATCTTAGTTAGATTTTAAAAGTCACCAACAGTGTCCCTTTAGAGGGGTCAGAAGTGGAGTATATCCAGGCATACGCTCAGTCCTGAATGTATGGAGAAGCCATCTGGAAGCGTAATCTTGCAGCTTCCACTTGCAGTGCCCCAAGAGGATTTTTAAAGCTCTTGCTTTGTTTGTCTTTAATATTTTGTTGTAGAGAGGCTATTCTTCCTCTGTAGTAACCTCGAGATGTTCTTGGATTTCAGCCTGTGTGTGCCCATGATGGGACACTCTGTTCCCTGAAGATCTGCAGGGCAATCCTTTGAGGATGGAGACTCTGTTGAGTTGCAGGAGCGTAATGGTGTTTTGGGAGTGAAGAGTTGGGTATCATTCATGTCAGCGTCTGGCATTAAGAGGGACACATGCATGGGGAGGGAGAGGACTGTGTCTGTGCAGTCCCTGTTGACATGTAGGTCATGCCTTGGTGCATGGACCCAACCCTCAAACCCTTGAGACTCACACTGTAGAGATATCCAGACTTAACTGGAAATCTCCTTCAGTGACTCTCTCCTTTTCAAATGCTCTATACTTTATTTGGCTAATTGCTTTGGCAGTTGCAAAGTAAATAAAATGTTTCATTAAATGCATGGCCAAAGTGTGCAAACATCTTGTCCTGAATTTTCAGAGCTGCATGGAATTAAGCCACAGAACAAATTAAACCTGCTGAGAATTTTGTGGCTAAATCTTTCACCACTAATTCCTTTTGATTTTTCATTGGGATGGGTTGTGTTTAAAAATTTCTCTGTTCCAACCTGAATGTTTAGAGCTAAGTATAGAATTTGCCTACCAGCAGCCTAATAAAATTGTTTTGGATGGATTCCTGTAAAACACATGCATTATATTCAGTACCCACTAAATATGAATGGGAAACCTAGTGCTTGGTTTATGTAGAGCACAGAAGAAATGTGGACTCCTTAAAAGTAATTCCCTGGTAATGTGATATGTTTGCAAAATAGTTCAGACTTTTAGGGGGCTGCTTCATGCCTTTGTGTTTACTCTGTGGCACAATGTTGTTCCTCTACAGACCTGATTTAGGTACTGGAGGTAGTCCCTATGCTTTAACGCCAAGACAGGGGAAATATGCAAGCTTGTACCTCTTCCTGTGAAGTGAGCAGGAATTTAATGCTTCTGCAAACATAAGTCAGCACTAAAGCACCTTCAGAAGATACCTTGGGGCTGGATTGGCAGCTGGGATGAATTGTCACGCTTGGCTGTAGTCAGGAGATCTGTGAGTAGCTCCAAGAACTCTAAAGTATTTGAATGTTGGGGTATTTCAGCTGTGAATAAATGCTGTGACATGTGTAGTACTGCCAACCCCAATTGTTCTAGGATCATGAGTCAGGCCTCAGAAGATCATGAGGATTGGTGGGGATTTTTTTGTATGTGGTGTTCTTGTTTGTTTTCTGTTTCTTAAATAATACATTTTGTCTTCTCTTTATTTGTTCTCTTGTTCCTGAGCCTGCAGGGTATACTCTGCTCATTCTCAAACTTTACAGCAGTTCAGGAGCTTGCTGCGTGCTGTAAGGCTGAGGCTCTCTAAGCACATGACTTGAAGGCTACTACGCTTTAAGAAAAATAGCAAGCATTACTAGACTGGCTATAGAATTGTAGATGCTGGCAATCCTAAGTATTGCTCCAGCTAAGCAGAGGTATTACGATATGCTTGGTACAATCTGTTGAGCATTTGTTTCTAGTGAATCACCCACTTGGACATGGGAGAACGTGGGCCTTGATGCCGGCGAAGGCACTGGCTCATGAATGCTGGGGTGGCTTGCCTTGAGGTGGCTGCAGGGTTCCCAGGCTTGTTTGACATTACTAGAGACAGCTTAGCAGCTTCTGCTGAAACAACATGTTTATAGCCCAGGATTCGGAGGTGAACCAGTACCAGTTCTGATTTCCTGGATGGGATGTGCTGCAGCTTCTACTCCTGAGCTGGAGCCCTGAGATTTGTCATTTTGGTTTTTTTGAGGCACACCAAAATATATCTGGTATATCTCTCTGACGTATCTGAGTATTGGAACCTTCTGGGTGAGGGGGAAACAAGCCAAAAGCTTGCTCATCACAGATCTTTAAGAAAGACGTAACTGCTGCCTTCAGGGTAGTGTACTTCAGGAAGTACATCTACTGCATCTTGTATCTTTTGTTTATCAAATACCTGCTATGTCCCAAATGCGATGCAAATGAGTCCCTAAGTACTGTCCCTTCCTGCCTAGTTCAGGATACAGTAAAGCTGCAGAAAGCAACGCTTCAAGGTAGAAATCTAAGCTGGGAAGGTGGTTTAGGAGGGGTGTGTTTTTGCACAGAGAAGCCCAAGCTGTGTTTGGATTCAATCACGTGGCAGTTTATGTTACGTTGGAGCATGCATATTAGATTAACTTCTAGGGACTTGCACGGGCCTAAAATGAAATAACGGTGAGCTATCAGCTCTCCTTCAGCAGGGCTGTTGTGCCAAGAGGGATGGAGAGAGCGCAGACCGTCCATCCCCAAAGCCCGGAGCATGCACAAGGACTGCAGAGCAGCAGCCGTGCGCGGCAGCTCGGCCTTGGCAGTGGGCAAAGAGCCGCAGCAGCGCCGGATGATGCTGGAGAGCCAGATGGGTGAGCCTGTCAGATCAAAGATGATGTGTACCGAGGGTGGCAGACTTGGCAGGGCCACTCGCCGCAGGTCCTTTTCCCTGTGTACCCTGTCTGCAGATGAAGTTTGTGGCTGGATTCAATCTGGAGCTGAGAGAAGCAGGTACTGAATAATGCAGCCTCTTTTGGAGCCAGAGCCCGTGCTGACTGGAGCAGGAGCAGCCATCATGTGTAGAGCAGAAGGTACAGTGGTGTGATCCAGCCCCAGCACTGTTTGTTCCTAAATTTCTAGAACCACCATCTTCCTTTTCCAGTATGGCTTTGGGCTTGTTGATGCAGAGTGGCAAAGCCCAAATACACAGTTGAAGTAGGTGTCTCAGAATTCCTCATTATCTCTCCATGCAGCCACTCTTATTCAGCAGTAAGAGGTCCTTTGTGTGGTTTAGCTTAATCTGCTTTGGAAACGGATTAAGCTAAATCTCACAAAGAAACTCTTAATGCTGAATAACAGTGTCCACACGGAGAGATAATTCGAAATAGTTGTTCTGCATTTTTCAATTCACTCTTGAGCCCTGGCATAAAAACTTTGCAGGGCAGACGAGACCACTTGAATAGTAACCTCCTATTTTCTGTCTAAACAAGGTCTGTATACTGTGTCCAGGTGCTGTAGTAAAGAAAACAGCACATTTTTATCATTAAAAGGAAGGAAGCTGGCATTGCTGGGCTCCGGACTATTTGCTTGCCAAATTGCTCAAACCAGATTTACTGCTCTTCTCACCAGTTCATGTGGTTTGGGATTAGATTATTCATGGGGCACTTCACTTTTTGGACAGTATAGACATCTGCACTCTCTCCTATGGAAGAAACTGGAGCTGCTCAGTAATCCATTGAGTAAAGAGAAGGAAGGATGCTTTCTCCTCTGCCCTGTAGAGATCTATTTGGCAAGGGGCAGACCCATTTTGGAAAGCCTTTGCAGAGTTAGAGATGTTGCAGGTAACAAAGGGTGATGCCTTCGTAAGCAGTGTTGCACCCCTGATCTCTGAGCAATGTTCTGTGCCTAATTTCACAAGGAAATTAGGCACAGAAATTGGTAGAAATTTCTGTCAAACAGACTTTGGATACACAGTAAGCTGGTAACAGGGGGCTGGTTCCAGGGAACCTTACCTTGAAGCTTCATTTGTCCCAGAGAGATACCAGTGAGCAAAATCATTCAGCACTTTCCTGACCAGAAAGATGTGAAGTAACATTTCCAAGCTGATTCTGAAAAACTGATGATTTCCACATTTGCATTCTCAAGACATGCGAAAAACCTGCAGCCCCACAGGAAAACCAAACAAAACAGAAGAACTAAGAAATTTTTGATTTCTAAACCTAAAATCATAACGTCTCTCAGACCTTACAGGAAAGATACTTAGGGTGCTATTTAAGTGGTGTCAGGACCCAGTGTATCCGTGAGTCTTTGTGTCAGATGTACCTTGCATGCCATCTGTCAGAATTAGGCAACTAAATCAGTCCTTCCTCTGGCCCATGATGCAGAAGCTCTGCAGCCAGGCCTGACTGTGTAGGAATGCTACATACGTAATGAGGGATACACTGGTAGTGGGTCCTGGGCATGAATGGTTTGAATCTGTATGTATGTGTATGCAAGGGTGCAAATTGAGGACCTTAGGGTGTCCCTGGGCCTTGTATTACTGTCCTGCAGAAAGAGTTGGGTCTGTACTGGTTTCCTAGGAGAGGTGAGCAGTTCTCTGACATGCATTTTTTTCCTTTTGGCAGGACTCAAAAGACTTCTCAACTACTATTACTGTGGAAACTAGCTTCCCCTTCCCCTTCCGTTTCACTTTTTAGGCCTTGATTCAAGAAATCGTTAAACAGGAGCCTATGTCCATCCATGTTCAGGACAACATTTAAGTGTGTGCTCTAAGCGTTGTCTTGCATAGTGTCACTTTTCTGAGTTGGGGCAGTGGAAATGAGCATTTGTATGAAATACAGCCCCTTCCTGAGAGATGTGTCTTTTGTCTGTCCCCAGCTAACAAGTACTGAGAAAGGGAGTGGAGGGAGAGAAGGAATATTGTGTCCTGAACTCCTCTCCCCTAAAGCTTGTCATTGCAATGACATATTTCTCTGTAGGAGGAGACACCCTGAATGAAGGTTTTGGTCTCTTGTTCGTCTGCCCACTGGGAAATGCATAAAATCTCTCCATGATCTCCTCTCCTGGGTGAAAGGATAATGTCTGGGAGAGGAAAGGCAAACCAACAAAATTCTTCCCTGTATGCCTGCAGAGCACTGTAATGTCCATGTTGTGTATTTTGGGGATGTGACTGCCTTTCTACTAAGGAAATAGTATTTTGCAGAGGAGAGCAGAGTGAAAGGACCTGAAGGCATCCAGACTTCCTTACTGTGCGTTTATGGCCATGAATGCTTCTCCTGCCAAGCAGCTGCATGGAAACAGCACCACTAGAAAACCCAAACTTCTGTAGTGCAGTTTTCCCTGACGGCAGAACTTCTGTCGCTGCATGTTGGTCATGTCCACATGGTTAATTAATATGAAGCAAGCAAGGGTTTGAATTGCTAAAGCTGTAGCTGCTCCATGTTGACTCCCCATCTCAATGCTTTTCAGGCATGCTGAGCTCTTTGGAGGGAAGCTGTTTGCTGAACATGAAGTAACCTGCACCACATTCCTCATTAAAGGGCTATGATGGCCAGGAAGGGTTACCTTGGGATAAGCTCTGGTGTGAATCTAAGGCATGTTGGTTGTTCCACAGTTGCTGCCCAAGGGGCAAACGTGAGCTAACAGATGCCATTTGGACTGAAGGTGAACTTGCTCATGTCTATGTCCAGAGCCCACCTTGTGGCCAAGCAGTTGCAGAGGTGCTGTAAAGCCTTGGTGAAGCTCACCCTGCAGTAACTTGTTGGGTTCATCATGCCTGGAGCACATCCAGGGATGTCCACTTACACTGTAGATGGCCTGTTAAGCTCTGTTCCTGTGTAGGCGATTGACCACCTCAGATCGCTGTACTGAAGTATCTGTGGGATGAGTAAAGGGTGAGAAAATGTGAGGGATAAGCCCCAACACTGCTGGCAGAGGAGAATGGCCAAAATCCTGGCGCCTTGTCCGCTTTCTGGCCGACTCAGCTGCTCTTTGCCTGGGCACTGTGCCGGGCTGATGACTCTTGTGTTAAGGTGTCATCATGCTCCTATTTGCTGGTGGTTGGGATTGGATGCCTTAGTTGGGGGTGGAAAATTAACAACCCTTCTCTTCCCAAGCACCATCCAAACCTAATGGTGGTATCTCCCTGTGGACATTGTATTTCACTGCTGTGGTTGTGAAATGAGCAAGTCAAAGCTCTTGGTACCAGTTAAAGATAATTTCATTATCACTTAATTGTTACCTGTATTTAAGAGGAACTAGCAGACAAGCTACTCTCAGAAAAGTGGGTAGTTGTCCCTGCCCTATATGGCTCAAATCTAGGAGAGATGGAGCTGTTCAGTGCAAGGCTCAACAGTGGTTTGGCTGCTATATGCATATGGTGTGATGGGCACCGTATGCTCACGTCCCCTTCCCAGAAAAGTAATGTGTTCTGCATCACAGATCATGGCAAAGCTGGGAGCGATGTACAACTCCCCTGACTCTATGTTCACAGTCCGAACTGGTAGGCTAGCCTGTCTTTGACATGCATATTTAATGCTGTAGTTGTCTTTGCATATTTTGCTGGAGGGGGACTAAAGGCAAAAGAGCTTGCATTTTCTCACCTGTCCTCAACACAGGTGAGCTCTGCACTTTTTCCCTTGGACATCTGTGCGATGTTTAATAGGGCAGCATGGGTTCCTGACATCAAAGAGTTAATAGCAGTGAGTATGGTACAATAGCTCATTAGGACTTAAACGTGGGCTGCAAACTCAGAAATCTTGATAATTTTGGTCTATGAGGACACTGAACTTTCAACCCTAGTTCAGCAATAATAAATGCCTGTTAAGTAAGGCTTCCTTTTATGAAGAGAGGGTGGATGGATGCATTTCAATGTGCTTTAAAATATTGCTACTCATTTCAGCGTCTGCTGCCTGAATGCATCTGGGCATGGGAAGGCATTTCAAGATCTGCACAAAAGCACTTTGAAGTATAACCTTTGTGAGCATCTTAGCTAAACCTGACTGCAGTTGGAAGCAGCACTTTATTTATTTATTTATTTGAGTCCTCTTCTTTTAAAGTTGCTTTGAAATAAAAAGTAATAAAGCCACAAAAATAAACCTGTAAGCAATTAAATGAAAATGCAGGTTTGAGACTCTGACCTGAAGTGAAAGGTGGTGGTGGTGGTGTATGTTTGACTTTTGTATGGATGTTTTCCATACATACATAACCAAATATATGAGTCCAGTATTTTGAGAGCAGGCAAAGATGAAACTGTGCTCTGGGGTGGAGCTCAAGCAGTTGCTCAGGCTGACAGCCATGCCAACCTGGAGAAGAGGAGGTTGGGCATATAGCCATTCTCCAGCCCATGGTAGCCATGCCTGTAGGAATCAAAGTGAGGAACTAAAGCATTTCTAACAGCCCGATTGTCTATCTATAAAAGGATCCTGTGGAAGTTGTGGAGGCTAAGATTCAAAACAAATCACAAGTGACTGCAACTCACCACTTTATAAGTTGCAGTCCTCCTTGTCTTGGGTTTGCAAGGCCTGATCCAGTTGAGCTTCTGTTGATGTCCTATATGAGACTCAAAGTAGCGTGTGTGTGTGTGTGTGTTTTACCTCGCCTCTCAGAGAGCACGAGAGAGACCTCCGTGAAGAGAGTGACAGGGTTTGATATAAACCAGCAGGACTGCATTGCTGCCATTATTCGACAGTAAACCCTTTCACAATGCCATATGCTGTGCATTCCAGCGCAGCGGCGGAGGGTGTGATATAGTTAAAGCACACTCGGCAAACAGGAAACGCTGGTGACCGCTGTGTGTGCTTTTCATGGAGATAAAGTATTGAGAGCGTAACACACAAAAAAAGTGCTGGGAATGGGAGGGGGGAGAGGATGGCGGGGGTGAAGGAAAGGGATATATTTTGGGCCTGACACTCTGGTCATTATGAAAACGCAGGCAGGAAATGCAGCCGAGACAGCTCCGCTTTGCTCCAAGATGTTTGTTTTACTCCATTACATGTATTTTCTCGTTTGCTACTGGGTGTTGGGAGTAGATGTGTTCTTTTCTTTTTACTTAATTTTCTGTTTGAAGTTCCTGCCACTCTGGCTTAGTATCCAGCTCCCTTCCCCTCAACCCTACCCCCATTAATAATCAAAAGTTATTTTAAGGCACTAGAGTACCAGCAATGCACATTTCATAACCCAGCACAATGTGAATATCAGTGTTGAACCTAAGCATAGCTACTTTCCTGACAGTGGCTCTGCGAAAAGGCATTGCAAAGCCTCCTCGGAGTTAGGAAGTCGCTATTTGCAGGGCAGCAGGAAAGGCAAGGGGGATGGGACCAACAGGTCCTCAGATGGGGAGAGCTCTGAATCATAAACACGCCATAGCTTTAATAAGATAAATGAAGTGGAGCCTTTTCAGCCGAGGGCAGACTGTATTGGGGCAAGCCGGGCTTTTAGCATTGGGAGTGAAAATTGACAGGCTGAGAACTGGGACATAAACAAAAATGTCAGTCCCTGGGAGTCTTGTTCACTGGACAATGTCTCAATTGTTTCAGTGATTTTTCGCAGGCAGCAGGGGATAGTGGGAGATTTAACTCTTTACCGGCCGTGCAGGCGCCTGAGGTGCTTGCAGAATGAAGAAGTGGCAGAAAAGAGCTTTTTTTCTTGTTTGGAAATGATTAAGCATGTCAGTGGGTGATAAGGAAAGGTCACACTGTTCTCTGCATACTTGTCTGCTGTTCAAGTTGGGCTTTATGCCACTTTAATTTGGCTTTAAGTGTTGCTGCTTGCCTGGAAGACTTAGTTTTGGTTTTGTTCTGGGTTTTTGCTTTTTAACAGGACAAATGACATTATGCAGCAGACCAGTAGATATATAAGAAGGGGAAATGTGTGTGTGTGTGTTACATGTTAATTTTTATTAGCATGCCTTCATTAAATGGCTGACAGGCAACCTTGGGTATTTTAAGGCTGTCCGAATGATTTGGAAAAGGCTGAAATGTGAGATAGGGAATGCCCTTAATTTTTTTAACCACTGGACAATTCTGCTGAAGTCTCCAAAAAGCATCTTCAAAGGAGGCAGAGGAGAGACGAGGAGCTTCGTTGGCTCATCCTACTTTTGCTTTATTTATTATAAAAACAAACATTGAAACCTGTTGCATCCCAGCCCAACGTGGGCAAGGTTCAGAAAGCTGTAACTGGTAATTCTTTACTCATCAGATTCTGACTGTGTGTTCTGTTGTGGGAGGAGGGTGAGACTGCAAACCCAAGTTGCTTCTTCAGGGCGCAAAAGCTGTTGAGGTTTATTTGCAGAAAGATAAATCCTTTCTAATGAAATGTGGGTCTTGCCTCAGTTGAGTGAAGTTGAAACATTTCACAGGCTGGAAGCCAACTCGCTTGGTGCGCAGCAGCCCGGTATTAAAGGTCTGGGATGTGCTGAGGTTGCTTTAACTTAATTTATGGAATAATAATGTATCCCATTTTCGTATCCGTGCATCCTCTGGCTGCTTTGTGTTCGGATGCATGTTCGCAGCCCCGCACTTTCTCCTGCTTTCAGATTCCTCCTTCCCCTGCCCCCCATCCCCTGCCTGCACACAGTTATCCCTGCCTGCTGCTCGCTGGCAGGCAGGAGGTTGGGAGATGCTGAGGGCTGTCCGCCGCCTTCCTGCCGGGCAGGAAATTGCCTCCTCCGTGAATGCTGCACACTGTAATGCAGCAAAACTTGCCTTCATGGGCAGGCTTCTCCCCAGAGTCCTGGTTAGGAGATGCACTCTGCTATGTGATAAGGATGGGGAACATAAGCTGTTGCTCTCCAGATGCTTCCTTGTGTGTTTTACACTGATGGGGAGAGAGGGAAGAGGGTAAAAATAACTGCAGTGTCCTCTTTGACAAAGGCTGTCTCCAAAGACCAGAGTGGGGAGGGCTTATCCAGATCATCTATGGAAAATCTGGCTCCATATGTGTTTTGAATTGATACTGGTTTCAGAGATTTAGAAAACAAAAGTTGTTGACATGTCAGAGTAGTTGGCTCCCTGGGTAAGTATCCTGAGTAGAGCTGGATTTAATAATTTATAATTAATCATTCGTGCAGTGAAATGAATTGCTCTTCCTGTTAGTTAAGGATCACTGAAGAGATCGTGATTTTTCTTGGAAGTGTGTTTGTTGCTCATGCTCTAGTCTCAGTGTTTTGCCTTGGAGATCATCCACCAGCATTTCTTCTGAGCTGGTTGGTGTTGGAGCTCCTCTGAGCTGAGATGAGGAACATGTGATGTGTTTCCGTTCTCTGCGTTGAGCAGTGAATGATACTTGTCAATTAATAAAAGTTTATTTTCCATGAAGATTCTCCAGCGCCAGCATTAAATTCACTGTCTTGGCAAGTGTCTTTTATGACCAAATTCATTTGCTGGTGTAGTCACAGAAAGCAGTTAGTTTTGTCTGTTCATGAATTTCACTTATTTGTTACAGAGTACAGTGTAATGATAATGTAGATCAGGTTGCACTGGTTTTGTGCATTATATAAACACAGAAGGAAATAAAATAGTGTTTTGAAGTATCTTCTTAGGGCTGTTATGAAATTTCCACCCCTTTCTAGTGATAACAGTCAACTTTAATTTGAACATGAACTTATTACTGATTATAAGAGCTGATGAGAGATCTCTGCTTCCCTGCTCCTCCCCATCTTTTAAAGAGGCTTAACTGCTGCTCTGGGTGGAACAATGCTATCTTCAGTGCCATTGCAGAACATGTGCATGAGATGTCCCCTGTACAGCCACACAGCCCATCTGTGCATCTGTTTAGTGGCCACAAGTAATATTTAGGGCCGCATCTTCCTAGATGGGGCTTTGAGCAACCTGGTGTAGCGGAAGGCGTCCAAGCCCATGGCACGGGGGTTGAAACTATATGAGCTTAAGGTCATTTTTGATCCAGTCCGTTCTCTGATTTTATGAATTAGCAAATATTTAGTTTTCCAGTTTAGGTGAACCAGTAGGTAGGAAAGGGTGGGGATGTTGAGGAGAAAATGCATTTGTAGGCACGTGTCATGTCCATAACCTTTAATAGCATCTTTAACATTTGCTTATGTTAAGGTTTTGGTGAAGTGTAAGCAGCAGGGCATCCACTTCACTTTCTCACCCACCCTTGCTCTAGGATGTGCCTGGAGTAGCCTGTGGAGCTTGGGTGTCATGTACTGTCATGTCCTTTCACCTTGTAGGACCTGAAACCAGCTTGTGGAGGTCAGGAAGCTAGCAAAGCAAGAAGCAGGCTAAGTCATGCTTACTATGAGTTGAGTGTTGCTTGCCTGCCTTCTGGTGTGAGCACGTGCTGGGTGGTATAAGGGTTTGGATACTTCTTGCCATTCTTCTCCTGTGAATATTGACCCAGCCTGAGGGAGGTATGGGCGTGTGGTGGTGGTTCATGAAGGGCTCAGGAAAACACTCCTGTTTTTCTGGTTGGGTGCTTGGAGGTGTGATTGAGAACTACCACAGATCTGAGATACTGTCACAGAAGTGAGGTGCTCTCCCTCCCACTGTGCTGTCGACAGGAGAGCTGTACCCATCTGGAGAGATTAATGGACTCCTGTACAGCTCTGCGCTGCCCTTGTGCTGGGTAAATACCTTGCTAGAAATCACTCCTGTTTCTGCGAGGAGAGGACTTTAAATCTCCCTTTTGCTGCTTGAACATCTTCCCAGTGAAACCTCAGGTCAAACATGTACACAGGAGTCTTCCCTGTGGGCTACTTCTCACCAGCATCTGCTGCCACCCGCGTGTGGAGGTGGCAGTGGAAGTTCTAGATAGTGGTACTTAGCACTTATGTAGCACTTCATGTTTCCAAAGTGCCCTACAAACCCAAGGCTTCCTATCAGTCCCTTGGGAAATACGGAGCTCGGTATTATTACCCTCATTTATGGGCAAGAGAAGCTGAGATGCAGAGAGGTTAAGTGGTTTGCCCAAGCCCACACAATGAGTCAGTGTCAGCTCTCAGATTAGGTTTGGAGTTTTCCTGGCGCTTGCTGTCATTGTGCAATCATCTGGAGTGCGTTGCCTTCATGAGATGCTCCTTGTTGAACGATGGAAACTTTGTGCAAAGCCTTTTGAGATGTGCTGAGGAGATCCTGCTTGGAGACAGTGTTGATTGCTTTTGTTTATTTTAACATAGACTTAGAGGATATAAACCTTTATAAACCCTTCTAAGAGACAAAAAAAGTTGCCTTCCGTGGAGAAAAATCCAGACTGTAAAATCCTACTCAGTTCATGGTGGCATCTCATTGTTCTGGGGAGGCTGTGAATAGCTACGTAATGAAGCACTAATCTACGAGGTGAAGCAAAGCATCCCTTCAGTATCAGCAATTTTTTACAGCTTGTAGGGTGGGAATGCACAGCAAGAGGCTTCAGTCTGTGAGAAACAATGCCATGGCTACACATGGGATTACTCTTGAGGAGCTACTTCACGTTAGCTCCTGTGTGAGGATGCTTTTATTGAAGAATAAGCGTGTCTGCCTGGTGCAGAGTAAGTCACTTCCAAAGCTGATTAAGCTAAACTGGGAAGATGCTGTTAATCTGAAGTTGTGGGTTCTGCATCTGTATTTGAGGTAAAATAGATATTCTCCTTTAAAATTGGATCTGTGTATTCTAGATTGACTTGAGATATTGTCACTTAAGTGAGCTGCTCTCCACTCCACTGTGCTGTCAACAGGAGAGCTGTACCCATCCGGAGCGATGAATGGACTCCTGTATGGCTCTGTGCTGTCCTTTTCTTTCATATGGAGACAAAGCCTCACTTGGAAAACCACAATTTGATTGAGATACCAGAATTATGTGATTATTCAATGGGGATGCCAGACAACTCTCTCCCTCTCTTATGTGACACAGATTTTCAATGGACCGTTGCTGATACTCTCCTAGGATAGGGTTGAGGGCGCAGTATCCAAAGGATGTTATTTCCCTAGGTGCCTAGCAGTTAAACTGACTGTGGCTCTTTGCGGAATGAAATGAAGAAGTAAATGAATGAAACAGGGCTAGAGGAACACGCAAGGAAACTGTTATGGTTCTCGAGGAGGCTGTCAGAATGGCGTCCTTGGGTTCCCAACTCTCTTGGTCTCCCAAAACGCAAAGCCAGAGGGCTGGCTGAGCACAGGCTGCGTGGCTGCCAGGCGGGCTAGGGTGGCAGAGCCGTGGTTCAGCAGGAATG
>JASSUY010042957.1:79739-134739 GCA_032466535.1 Forpus xanthops
GTGGGAAACCACAGGGTGTGGTGTGGAGCTGGCGCTGGCCTGGGAACCACAAAGACAATGAGGCTGTGGTAGGCATTAAATGGTACTAGAGAGCCCGTGCTAATCTCGTTTTCGTGTGGCGTGGTCTGTTTGGATTAAAACACAAGTGTGAGGGTTTGTTTTGTTGTTCTTTATTGCCAGTTCTACCATCAGCTAGCCTAGCGTCTTCGAGCTAGTCATTTAATATCTTTATTCCACTGAGAAAGCAGGAAGAGCCTTCTTGCACACATGCCGTAAGGTGGAATTAGCACGCGTAGGCCAATTTGTGAACTTTACACCAAACCCTTATGCCCAGTTTAGTCACTGCATTTGTTTTGCAAGCTTTTCAATTTCCATTTTGGTGTCAGATGCCTCTTCTGAGTTGGGTTCAGTTGCACGTCCTTTGTGGATGCTTTACACTTGATGGGAGACATCAGCAGTCCACTTGTACAGGAGAGCAAAATCCAGGAAAGTGTTTTGTCCCCAACCCATTTGAGCAGTGGTTTGGGGTAATTGCACCTCGTTGACTGAATTCAGAGTTTAAGATTGAGGACTGATCACATATTCTTGGCTGGGACTTTTCCCTCCCTTGCCCTGTGTTTTGTTTGTGTGATACTGTATGAGGCAAAGGCACTGTAGGTTATCATGCCACATGTTCAGCGTTCATGGGCCACAATCAGAGATGCACCTCCATGCTCTGAGCTGTTACACCATGGTGAAGTGTGTCATAAGGTGTCCAGAGATGTCTCCCCTTCCCCCATTGCCCACATGCCAAAATAAATATCTGATGTGAAAGTCAAGGTACAGAAGCCAGTTAGATTGTACAAAAGGTCCTGTCTCCCTTCTGTGCTGCTGGTGTTTGTTTCAAAATGCAATTCTCCTGATGGGTTGAGTGACTGTCTACAGTAGAATAAAGGGATGGAGAAGAGATTTTGGCATTTCTTTGAGCAGTAGCATGTTCCTTCTTTGAAATCCTGGTGGTTTTTTTTTTTTGCTTTGTTTTTTTTATTTTGATTTTCCCCCTCCCCTGCTTTCACAAATGGAGGAGAGGAGAAATTGTGTGCATGTGTGTGTGGTGCCCTGCCAAGCAGAGAAACTAAGCAGACAGCCTCTATTGCTTTTGCTCTCACATCTCTAACTTAATTATGGGGGAGGCAAGGAGCATGTTGTGTTTAATGTACTCCATGCTTCCAAAACTCTGCACTCTCGCGTGCTAGGGGCTGACCACTGGCATGGGCTTTCATTAATATTTCTTATTTACCCTGCCCTTCTGAATTACCACTTTTGGTTTGGGGGACTTCTTTGAAAGGGAATTCTTTTATTTGTATTTTTATAATTGCTTCTGGATCTACAGAAGCACATGTCGAGAATCATCTCAATGTCACCAGTCTTTAGTTCAACAAGAACGCTATAGAAACGAAAGGTTCTGTCATCCATCAGATTTTCTGTTCCATTTGTTGAAGATGAAAGGCAAGCGAATTTAGTGCTCACTTTCTTCTCCTTCTGACAGTTATTGATCCTCCCTGGAACTCTGCGATTCACGCTCAGAGCTGGCCTTGACACAGGGAATCCCCAATTCATTATGTGTGTGCTCACTAGCGCCGCGACAGTGCAGCTTGGTTGCCCTTCCAGTTTCAAAGGCGTTTGTTATTTTTCAGCTGCACCTTGTGAGCTGGGATTCCCCCCTCCTCCTCTTCTCACCCCTTTTGCCTTATGAGACTTTTAATCTAGAAGCTGTTAATGTTTGAGAAACAGCTGTTAGAACAGGGGGGTTAAGTGGTTTCAGAGGCTTTCTTGATTTGTGCGAAAAATAGGAAATGGCTGAATATATTTCTGTAAGTTAATGTGGTGTAGGAGGGAGAGAACCTGGAATATGTTGGGTTTTAGTTGAATTTTATGGTCCTCAAGCACACAAGATTGTCAGGTTAAAGACTCTGGTAAAACCAAGATTGTGGAGTAAGTGTGATTATTCAATGGTTTCCGTCTCCAGAATTAGGGCTGCAACAATAAAAGAGGAATCAATGTAACAGTGGGAAGTATCATAGTCTTCCGTGTCCATTACCCCCATGGCACTTAATTGAAGGTATGCCTGGATAGATGGGAGTAGAGTCTGATGGGTTTCCTCCGCAGGTCCCTGAGCTGGTCAAACGCAAGCGTTATGTGCTCTGTGCTTTTCCAGCACCTCCTGTGCCACAGCATGGTACCTCCTCTTTTTTGTGAGTGAGAATGATGAAGTCTAACAAACAAATTTTCGTGGAGGTTCTACCTGTTTGATATCAGTGAGAGCCTTTTAGCAAAGGTGCAGTGAAGGTGTAATCTCTTGGTTGTTCTGTAGTGAGCAATAACAAACTGAATAGCTCTGCCTTCTGTTTGTATTAATGTTCTTGAATTCCATTGTGTTCTCTGAGACCAGCCAAGGGACATCCATCCATGGCAGTGTTCAAGGCCAGGTTGGACAGGGCTTGGAGCAGCCTGTTCTAGTGGAAGGTGTCCCTGCCCATGGCAGGGGGTTGGAACTGGATGAGCTTTAAGGTCCCTTTGAACCCAAATAATTCTATGATTCTGTGTGTCACTCTTGTTATCCTAGTCCTTCTTCTCCAGGCTCTTTGTTCTTGGGGTTTACTTAACCCTTGGCCAGCAAAACACTTTTCTTACCAAATATTTTCCAGAATGGAGGGGAATGACTTCTTCTAAAGAGGCAAGACCTGGTGGTGTAGTATGGGTCATGGCATATCCCTTTAGGGCTCAGTCTGGAGCTTGGTGTGGGAGGAGAGGGCAGCTGGACTGGTGAGCGCAGAGCTGATGGTAATCAGGCTTCTCCTAGCTGGTTACAGGCTTTGCAGGAGGTTGGTGGGCCCTTAAATCAGGGAGTTTCACATCTGCTTTTGTTTATCGTTTTTTGCTGCAGGCAAGGCTGAAAACTTAATAAATTGCATGAAACCTAAGGAAGCATGAATATAAAAGAGTATTAGATAAATTACAGAAGCTTGCTTACCTGTAATGTTTTTTTATAACATAAATGGTACGTGTGTATTATTTCTCTGTAAAGTACCCACATGCCCTTGCCTCTCACTGAGGTTCTCTTGTTTAAACATTCCTGCTTTCTCAGTACTTTCTGCTCCTCAGCTTCCACCTCCGACTCCTCCCAGGTTTTAACATCATTCTTCAATGGCAGGCATTTAACGCACCCAGAGCTCTGAAGATGTGATGATGGTTTTCAGAAGGATATTTATGAAGCTGTTTTTAAGTATTTTGGAGGCTCATCTCTGAAGGAGCAGATGAAAGAAAAATGCTTGTAATGCTGGTAGCGTATGCACGCTGTACAAAGAATGTCTCAAATACTTTCCTTAATATGTGCCTGTATTTGCTCTAATGTTCTCACCATTTTTTCAGCCCAGCTCTCCTGGAAGGGGCAGGGATGAAAGGGGAATTGCAAGAGAGAAACAATAAACTTGTAAAACAGACACCTTAGTAAGAGATACTGTAGCTTCAAATATTTGCAGTTCCTTTGTAAAAGAATTGGCATTGCACATTAACCTTAATGTAAGTGTAATATGGCATGTATCTAAAGACAGAATCGAAGAATATGAATTTCTGAGGCTAATGGTTTTTGAATAAATTCAATACAATTGTCTGGCAGTTATTAGCAGAATGTGTGAATCGGGGGCTATGCAACACTATATGCTTTGAAGACCTTGAACTGTTTCTACCAGTTAAGAGCTGTTAGAATCTGCTGAAAATTAGCTTCATTCAGTTTTCATATAATATAGTGAGTTGTTCTGGCAGAAAGCATTATCTGCCTAGCATTGAGGCAAAGTAAATTCTTCTGTTCTTCTGTCCTGAATTGCAGATAGATCTGACTGAGGTCAGCTAACCTGGCTTCTGTACATGCACACGTGTATGTGCCACCCATACATAGGGGTAGGGAGATCAATGTCTAGATGTAAATATTGCTATGTAATTTGCATTGCTGTCATGACAGTGTGGGCAGGTCATAGGCACCCTGTCTCACCAGTCACTCACCCTATACAAGTGTGTGTTCCCTCTTCCAAAATACCCGTAACGCTGTATTAGGTTGGACTTGATTTGGGTTTATAAAAAAATTACCGGTGACTCTATTATGCAGAATGTCAAGCTGAATATTTGTGATGGCTTTTGCTTGCTTTATTATGAATCCTGTGGATCTGACAGAAGGAGAGAGTAAGAAGGAATACAAAGGACCAGCAGTGTTTGGCCTCCTGTATGCAGAACGTCACAGTTCAGTGCAAGCCAATACAGAATTACATTGCTCGCTTTGGTATGACATCTGGGTTGATTTGTCTCGCTCATTACACTGGATGTTGCAGTATGCTGATGCCACTAAGTGTCCACAAGCCAGGCTGGTTTCCCTACCTGAGCTTTATGATGCCTCAGGAGTGTCTGAATGTTTGTGGAGCTGGTGGCTAAATGACTGGCAAAGTGTAATTTTAGGGGCAGTATTATGCTGTCAGTGTACTTACAGGGGCAGTATATATTTTCTATAGTTACTCTTAGAGAAGATAATAGGGGAGTTGTTGTCAATGTCTGCTAATACCAAGTGTATATATGACTAGTTTATTAACTGTCTTGATTCCTTAGGGTCAAAAAGGAGCATCCAGGTCTTGGTAGAGGCCTTAAAGGCTATATTTAGTAAAGATGGATAAAGCAAGAGAAGTAGTGATTTAAGTTAGCACTTCAGGGAGCAGGGCTGAGGGAATGTGAGAGTGACTGGTACGTGGGGAGGAATGGAGTCATGAAGGATTTTCTGTTTTACACTGAAAATTGGAGCAGAGTGAACTGTGGGGAAGCAAACTGGTTTCAGACATGACTGATTCTTCTCTGGTGTACAAGGGTTAGGGAGAGACTGGATTAAAGCATGGAGATTATTAAGTAACTGCTTAAATTTAGGGCAGCTCTTTAAGTTTAGGAAGCCAAGAAATAAGTTCTGGAGGCAGTAAGACTTGTAAGCTGCCTCCAGCTTTAGACTAGATGACTGTAGACACCACTGTCTTCTTCCATGCTCTTTTCCTTTCTTTATCCTTCATATCTGTCCCAAATACTGTTTGGAGTAGAGTTTGTGAAAATAGACAGCATACAGCGAGGAGGTAGCAGTCAACTCGAGTTTGTTGGCAGGAGTGGTGGGAATGCAAATATCGGTGTATGGTTTGAGAAGACTGGTACTCGCAGAGGGGAGGGGGTTTCCACCACAAAACTATCTCACCCATTTTCCAGTAGGGTCTGTAGATAATGGATCCCACAGCCTCACGTGGTCTCTGGCATATTACAAGGTTTCGTAGTTGTGGTCACATCTAACTTGCTGTGCAGACTACTAAAGGGAAGAGTTCTGTTTTCTGCCTTGAAGTGTTTAAAATGGAACTGCTCATCCCTGGTAAAACCATTCCAGTAAACATAGTCCCGGTGTTTTGCAGGCTGTGAACCTCTGTCAGTGATTGGTACCTCTGGTGTTTGTAGCTACTGAAGGCACTGTCACCAGGGTGTCATCAGTACTAAACCCTACACGTAGCTGCTTTACCCCCAAGTCTTTTCACAGCATGTAGTTTCAGTATAAAAATCTAGGATGCATTCCCTGAAGGAACTGGAATTTCTGGGTGTTGCGAAGTCCTTATTAGGAAATTGGAAAGATACACTGATGAGTGTGCCTGTTTAAAATCAGATAGTACAACAGTTCCCACCATTATTCTCCTTCTGGAAGGATTGCTTGTTAACTAAGTTGGTGTTTCAAATTAGAATGAGATGGAAAAGCACAGTAAGCAAATTGTTTTCTTGAAGTTTGGGTATTTCCAATGTTTAGAAAGATGATCACTGGATAACTCCTTTGAAGCAATACCAATGTCAGTAGGTACTGGGGTCAGCTTCTCTAGTTCTATTTTCCTGCTCCTTCAATGAATCTGAATGTAACTTCAGCAGTTTTATATTTATGTCAATATTTTTTCCCTGTACAGCCCTGCATGGAATATAGTCTAGTTTTGTAGCAGTAACAGGCCCATGTTGTGCTACTTGTATGTGGCTCCTCACCATTTTGGGTCTATGAGAAGTCCTGCTGGTGAATATGGGCTCACACTGCAGCTAAGAACCTTCAACAACTTTTGTTTATGTGAAGGCACTAAGGCAGATCTGTGAAAACGCTGGTTGGAACTAAATGTTTTAATGTCCAAAATTAGAGTATGTTGTAATCAGTCTGACACAACTCTAGCAGAACAAAAGCCCTTGCATGGGCAATAAGTCTCGTTAAATTTCTAACAGAGTTCTTTAACTTTTGGGTGTTGTATCGTTTGTTGTGAAATTCTGGGGTAGTGATTAAATGGCTGAGGAGTAGAGGTCCAATTTTGTAGCCATAGTAATTATTCTCTTGTGCTCCTGTTTTAAGCTTACGTGAGATATGAATGTTCTGGTGGATCTGATGTTTTCACATCCTTCATGACTGTGGGCTGTGGGATCTCTGCTGAGCTGTCAGCATGCTGCTTTTTGCAAAACAGTTACCAGCGTGGAGAATGGAGAACATCCACCTTAGCTGGGGGGGGTCAGCAAGTCATGGGCAACGTTATCTTCAGACTCCGTTTGCTGTGTGGTGTTCCCCTAATAGGCAGTCCTTCTTGAAGCATGGCCTAGGGAACTTTGGAAAGCATCTCGGATGGAAATGCCAGACAGTTGTTTTACACTTGTTAGCAGCTTTTATCCGGAAGCCTTAATAGCATCATTGCAAAGTGTTGTTTAACAACTGGCTTCTTTGACAACCGTGGGGCTATTGGTAATGAGGGAGCTTATCTTATGAGAGTGCTGCAAAGAAATCAAGGAAAGGGGGGCTATGGGTAAATTGCTTTAATACAACTTTTGTTTAATGCAGGGCTGAGTTTGTACAACAGATGGATTAGCAGATGTGATTCCCCCTTACTTCTCCAACAGTTCTTTGGAGAGGGTCTTGACTGTAACAGTCTATCCAAAAAAGGCGTACATTCTCCTTTCCGTAAGTTTTGCACACTAATGGCAGAGGTGAGTAAAGGAAAATAGCCCATCCAGCTGCAGGCTTTCTAACACAGCCATTAGGTTTCAGGCAAGCAAATGTTGGAGAGAAAAAAGTGCTCTCCAGCAATTGTAATTAAGGGAAGAGCACCAAATACCTGTAGCAATATGTCAGTATTTTGAAATAATGTTGCATCATGTTTTACCTGAAACTTCATTAATGATAGCATAGATGGCCTCTTTATCTTGCCAGCATCTGCCCTATTACTGGTTGAGGCTATGGGCCAGGCATGTGGAGTAATTCTGTTGAAATAGTTGTTTTTGTGTTTTATGCAACTGACAACCAAATGTGGCCTCTGGAATTTACAATCAACCCACTAAATTAGCTTTAAGCTCACTGTGGGGTTTGTTCTGTAACGTAACAATGACAAGCTGCTGTATAGGCAGCCTACAGTAACAGTGCTTTATGTTCAGCTGTATATCCATCAATACTGAAATATCTCTCATGTTTGTTGCTCAGCATTGGAAGGAACTGAGACTCCAAGGCACCTCTAACTTGTCATCTGTTGACTTGTGGCAATGAGTGGCTTGTTCCTAAGCAGGTTGTAGTATGGAAATAAAGATATTAAAGAAAAGCCTGTTGTTGGTGGATTGACAGCCTCCTGGTAGGACCCCTGCCTTTCATCAGAATGGAAAAGGGTTAATAATGCAGCCATTTTTGTGTCCATGTTGCCTGTCCAGGGAGCTGCATTTGAATGCCGGGATTGGTGCCTCGCTCATATTCAGTTGTCATGTGAATGTTTTGGGTGGCCAAATATGCGCCTCTCCTGAGTAGATACGAATGCCAAAGCAGATGATGCTTCACCCCAGGGTGGTCACAATGTGTGCCATTTTATCTACAAATGCCGTATGGCTTCCAGAACACTGGAAGAAATCGGGGGGAGCTCATGCATCCTGGAAAATGCTAAGTGTGAAAGCACACTTTTACCTGAAAATAAGGAGTGCTGAAGTCCACTGAGAGGATTCACGTGGGAATTCACATGGGATTCACATGGCAGCTCTGCTGGGTCTCACCTGATTCTGTCTGCAGCTTGGTACCAGCTGGGGAAACTCTCCTGGTGGCATTAGCATTGTTGATTCTAGTCCAGTCTTTCCTGGTCATATGCTTGGAGCCGGTCCCTAAGCAGCGATGTTGCACCACTTCACCACCTGAGTCATGGATATGTTTAATGCAAATTCTGCAGGTGGCAGGCAGCCCATTGTTTAAAGTCACAGTTTCCTTCCTCACAGCCACCTGAAACAAGCTCATGTGAGACTTGATCTTACCAGCCCATAGCTCTGCTTTTGTTAGCCCGTGTTGTGTTCCTACTAGTGCTTCAGAAGAACTTGATCTGTGCAGGTTGTGAGTCCAGGCTGGGACAAAAGAAGCTTCATCGTTTTCTGCAGAGCCTGTCTATAGCTGAAGTGACTGGAGAAGAAAAAAAGACTAAGAAGTGGTTCTGGGCCTGCATCACTGTTGAGTGGTCACAAGGGAAGAAGTAAAACGCATTTTGTTGAAGCAAAACATGCCTTTTGCCTTTGGTTGTGATTTGAGTATAATAAGGCTGATGTACGGTGTTTTGCTCACAAACTTCTGTGCACCTACAGTCTACATCAAACTTCTGTTCCCTGTCATCACACACAAGTGCTCAGAAGCATGAAATCCTCTCTGCTCCTCCAAGCAACATTCATTTTAGCTCATGCTAGCAGCTCTCCTTCCCTATCTGAGCCATTTCTACTTTCTCCCTGTTGAGGCTTCTGTTGCCTTTGCTATTACAACTTCCAGCTTTGCCCCTGTTCTTGCATCCCTCCTCCCCTGCTGTCCTGAGTTGGAGCTGCAGGGAGATAGTCCAGGCTGGACTACAGGATTCTTCTCCTCCCCTTTCCTCCAATGTATCTTACCTAAGTAGTATTCTTAAGGGTTTTCTTTTTCAGCATATAAAAGTATGTAACTTAAACCACTTCCAGTTTAATGGCTTTTTAATTGAAGTATCTCTTAAAAAGTTTCCGTTCTCTTGATTGTTTTTTTTCAGTTATTGCTGTCTCTTGAGATATCTGTGGGGTATTACTTGGAAGTCCTGTTGTCTGCTTGTCCTCTTCTGGGTGTTCAGGACTCCTTTTGGTGCTCCTTCTCAATTGCGTAGTGCTTACTGTCAGGGAAAGAGTTCACAAGCCCTTAGCTCACCTCCCAAGTTTTCTCTGACTTTGGAACTTGGAGACCAGTGGTTTGGAGTGTTGCGTAGCTGCAGAGGAGGTAAAGCTGTTTGCGGTATTCAGTGTTTGCTTCCTGGAGGCAGCAGTGAAAGCTCAGTTTTGCATCACTTCTGTGAGGACATCATGATCAGAAGAGGCAGACTATATCTCATTCTGTTTCTAGTGGGACATTAATGACAGTATTGAAATTCACTGTTTTGTTTTTTTGAGCAAATACAAGATGCGTTTGCTATACTGACCACAAGCACCCTGAATGTTGCCTTGTCAGAAGAGGTGATAGGATTTTGGACTTTGACTGTGACCTGACAACATTCAGAGAGAGACAGCAAAAATCAGGGTCTCTAGTGTAACTGGTATGGAATGTCCTGTAGCTCTACTAGTCAGGCACCTCTCCCTCTGAAGAGGAATGTGTGTTGTTAGTATTTATAAGCCTGCAGTTTCTTGTTCAAACTGAAGCCTTTGTAGTTTTCTAGGAATCCAGGCTCAAAATACAACCTACGTGTTCTTCTAATGCTTAGCTTGTAGTTGCAGCAATAGTGTCTGGAGATGTTTGTGACTTGCGAATGCTCTTTCAGAATTTCAGGCTAATACCACCAACCATAATAGGCAAAATAATTTGCCTACACTGCAATCATACACAGATACTCTTACCAAGACCAGCTATTTCCGTTGGTGCCACGTGCTGCTGTTGCATGGGTGCAAATGGTTGTGCATGAGTGGGTATAGTAGAGAGCCTGGTGAGTCTAGACATCATTTCAGTGCCAGTAGCACTCTCAGGATACTGGGTTGTGACGGTTTCAGCCACTGTTGGACTCTTATCCTGTCGCCTAACTGCTTTGTGTAACTTTTGCATATGTGCAGAAGTGGTTTTCTTTTTTCCTGTGGCTAGTGGCATAGCAGTCCCCTCTGTACTTTGGTATCTGCTAGCATAAAAGCTCCCCTGCTCATTAAACAATAAACTCCTCTTTCCTGATTCAGATATGTAATTTAGATTATGTGCTGAAGGATATTCAAGAAATACACATGCTGCTTTATTCCCTTGGATGTTCCTAATATTTTTGAGATCTTCCTGTATTATTATTCTCTCCTACTGAATGGAAGGAGTGATTTCCTTTATAATTTTGGCTCTAAACCTCATTCAGATAATGATATTTCCAAGATACTTAAATCCAAGCATCAAGCTTCGAAATACCCATGTGGATACGCTGCGCAGTACCTAACATATGCTTAGCTTGTGCATTTTAGCCATATGACAGTGTTCTTAGCCAAGTCAATTTTCTGTTCATTTTTTTAATTACCATTCTGTGAGACACTGTTTCATGTGTCCTACTAAATTTCCAAGTGTCTGGTCTCTGTTACAGTGCTGTTCTCATCTGTTAAATAGGCAATTTTTTTGGGTAACAACACCAGAAATAAAAGTTGTTGGGATTTTGGCTAAGGCAGCAGGATTCTTGACAGCTGTGTGCCTTGGTTTGGCCCATATCTCTTGAAGGGCGGATGGAGCTACTTACACATCGCACTTAATTTACAGTGCTCTTGGTCTGGTGTGGAGTGGTAGGGGGGAAGAGGGAGTGCCCTTGCAAGGCTCTGAGAATGAATGCGTTGTCTCTACTGCAACCCACAGGCAGAGACAGTGGCTGCAGTCTGCTCGCACCCTTCTGTGAGAGGTTGGTTTGCTTTTGCTGCAGCCCCCACAGCCCTGATGAGGGTCTGTGTCACGCCACTGTGGCTGGGGATAAGGTGCTTTTACCAGCGCCCAGCTCGTGTTGGAAATGACTTTGTAGTCTCTTCCCTCCTTTCTCCTGAGACACAGCTGAAGCCCCAGCCTCCTTGCCCTGGCTTTGGTACAGTGTCGTATCAATGAACCCAAGCTTGGTACTTCCACTGAAGCATGAGCTTTTCTTTACATTTCCTACTTTTTCACTACCCCAGCTTTGCCCATGTCACTCTGAACATAAGAATTCAGTTCCTCTGAGGAAACCTTCCAGGAGCCCTGGCCATCAGGGCTACAGTAGAGGCTCTTCAGTGGCTTTATTCTCATGTGCTGCCAATAGGAGTTTACATTATTCAGTATAAACTTACTTCCATAATTTAAACATTAGACTTTCCTCTACTGTTTATTAAACATCGGGAACAGCTGTGGGATATGCTTCTGCCGTCTGCTAACCAGTGTCAGTGTTGTTTTGGTTTCTCCTGTTTTCCCCCATGGAGCTCATCTTGGCAAAATTTCGGGTGGCAAAGTCAGGGATCTAAGAAGCTCTTGGCTAAGGGGATGTCAGGAGACATGTCCTGGAGTGCCTCCTTGGCGGCCACAAACCGGAGATAAATCTGGCACCTGAGTCGGTGATCACAGCCTTGCTTAATTTCCTTTTCTTTTGCTAAGAAAATGTCCATCACGCTTTCAGAAACCTTGTTCTTGCCCCCCACCCACTTAATCTCTCATTTTAAAGAAGCTTTATGAACTAGCTCTACTGTTTCCGTTCTCTTTCCTGCTCTTTCTCAAAAACTGGTCATAAATGCAAGGGAAAAGCATGGCCCTCTCCTTCCTACTCCTTTAAGTAATCGTTTTGTGCATTGCACAATGTTTTTAATTAAACCCCTTATTTATATGTTTTTTATAATAGCCGTGGGTTCTCCCCACTCTGGGTGCGCTAATCTAGCCTGGTTGTAAATTACAGTGCTTGCACATTAAAATAAATTGCAGTGACACAGGGTCTTGGCAGCACTGCTGGAGGCCCTCCTGAGCCCACTGGGGTCTTCATTGCTGGATTTTCAGGGTATCTGGCAGGGTAACTGTAAGGAGGAGCCCTCTTTCAGGTAGTTTACATGGGGGTAGTTTTCTTAATGGTGTTGTGGAAGAGGGAAACAGGAGGGCAGTAATTGTTCCTTTGTGTTTGTTCAGCTTGATGCAAATGGGAAGCAGGGAAGAAGGTGGTGTTGACATACGAGAGGACGAATCTCTGTTTTCATGTTGAGTAGCAGCTACCTGTTGGAGAATGTAGGTCCTATCCCAGACCAGGAGAAGGTGCAATTAGGGCCATAGTCCAGTCGGGTGCTGAAACCACATTTCTAATGCAAGAGTTGATATCTGTGAGACCATTCACATGCTTAAATAGCTTCCTGAATTTGGATGTAAATACCACCCTTGTAAAAGCTCTGCAGGCTGAAAATACAACCTACAAAATCATGTCAGATTGGTGCATCTAACTGTGTGTTCCCCTCTCCCCATGCCAGGTTGCATTACACCTACCTTAAAAAAGCACTTTCTGTAGCTTAGTGGTTCACAAAAGGCATTAATCAAAAAAATTACTGCAGCTGCATAAATGTAATGATATAAAGGCTAATAGTTTCTCATGCTGGGCAGGTTTGTAGTGCACAAACTATGTTTCACTAGCCCTGTCCTTGCGGCAAAGGCCGGTTCTACCTGATTCCTTGGAAAAGATCAGCTGAAGTCATTACATTTGCAGGTTTCCCCACCACCTGTTTTCCTGTCTGTAAATATGTAAGACAGAATGCTCGGTCTTTGTTCTGAAGGCACGTTAAGATCAATGCCCTTGAGCATGCACCCTCTTCTGAGTGTCTAAAATTTTGTTAAAGGTATAGATCTTGATTACATTCTCTTAATCCAAGCCTTTTCTTTTAACCCAGCTCTTAAAAGGAAGCGTACATGACAGTACATCACACAATATCTCAGCCCTTTCCTGACATTTCTGTGGAAGTAAATGAAAGGTGTAAATTAAAAAAAGCAAGTGTTTGTGTCTCACTTTAACCTTCTGTTATGTTAAATGGCTTTATTGAAGAGTGCCGGCAGTGTTCTCAAAAAACTTGGGAAAATCCACTGTGAGCCATGCAATTAGTTGCCTTGGGAGCTGAGTATGGAGTTCATGATGTTTGATGTGAAAATTACACGGACACATCTAATTGGGTGTATTTGCACCACACAGGATACCAAATAAAGAGGTGAACTCTTTTCCCCCGTTCCTCGCTTGTTTTTCTTCTTTAGTTGAAGTGTTTACCCTGAACTCTTCCCTGTTGAGATAGTATTTATCTAGGCATGCGGATCGATCAATAGATGCATGTTCCCCTGTGCAGATTCTGGAGAGCAGGGAGGGAAGAGAGGTGGAGATATGGCACTATGAGCCTGGAAAGATGAGGGAAGATGAACTTCAAGCTACCTCATGCTTCCCATTATCATTCCTTAGTTGTGACTTGCAGGGCCTATCCCAGCCCTAAAGCTCTACTCTTTCTGCAGGAGTCAGTGGCTAATTCAGAGTCTCCAGCAACACAGGATCCATTATTCGTAATATCTTTTAGTGGTTAAGTTTTGCAACATAAACATATGAGGATGTTTTCTGCTGTGACAGTGGTCTCCAGTGTTCTCTGAGCCCTATCCGATTTCTTGCTTTAATGTTTCTTGCTAGTCGTCCTCAAAATTAAAGAAAAATGTTCTGGGAATTAGCAGTTGATATGAGCTTGCATTGTGAATGCACGTTACCAGGGTATCATTCCCAACACTGAGATCTGCTAACAAAACCCAGAAACCCGGTTTGCTCTTTTCTCAGCATTAAATCTTGTATCATCAGTCTGTGCGTGTGGATGTATGTCTTCTCCCTCCTTCCTCCTTTAAACCTCCAGAAACTTGAATGATGTGTTGATCTTTAAACAGCTTGATTTCATTTTTCCTTAGTTGCAAATATAACTTGTCTGATGAATGCAGCTAAACTGTGAGCGCATTTTAAGTATTCCATGTTTCTGAGCAGCAATAAAGACTCAAAGCAAAATATTCTCCACTAATTTAGTACTCTCTTCAGTGCAGTTATTCAATTATTAGACCACAAAGGTATTCTGCAGTTTGATGTTATTAAGAAATATATTAGCTGAAAATACTCTATTATCATCTAATGCTAATAATCAGCTGGCAGGAATTAGAAGAGAAGATGTGTAATTGGAATTCTTGTGGCTAATAAGATGTGAATTATAAAGACTTTTCCAGGAGAGAAATCTAGGTGCTATTATAAGAAACTGCTATTTGTGTTTTAAAACATTAGCTGGCACAGTGATGAGATCAGATTGATTTGCTTAAAATATTACAGAGTAGCACTTTGATCCTGGAGCAACACCACTGTCTTGTGCCTTTCTTTCATTATTTGCCATGCTGCTGTAGGATGCCTTTTCCTGACTTCTTCTGTAGCTTGGTTTTAAAACATTGGTGTAGCAGGAAAATACATAGAGAAATGGTCACTGATTTTCTAATGGGTACCCTTTTCCTGATGATGGCTGACATGATGGACCAGATAACAGCATACAGCTAATAGATACCACAAGCATTTAAGGACATGAATAACTGGATTAGAACACAGTTGTGTCTGTCCATCTGTACGTGTTGTCCCTGTAGGGTGCCACCAGTGAGGAGCGTCTTTTCCTGAGCTGTTTGCAAATAGATTACACCTTAAAATTGTGGCCTTTGGTTGCCCCTTTAACTGCAAGTGTCATGGTTGTAAAATTATCCACCCACAATATTTTGTCTTTGACCTCTGCATCAGTGAATTCCACAGGTTGATTGCTTGCCATTTACAGTAAGGGGAGGGAGAGATATGGTCCTCCTTTACAGGGTACCTCCCTGTTTCTATCCTAAATTTGACCTTTAGAATCCTAGTCATAGTCAAGGTTGATAAATACGATTTTCTTCAGGAAGGGAGAGTCTTAAAACAAGATGAAATGGAGAAGGCTGTGAGAGGGAAACCATAATGAGGTGATTCTGCTTTTCTAGCACTCACTGGCTCTGCAAAACTCAGAAACATTCTCCTAAATTCTTAAATCGGTTTTAATCTATTGCTCTTGGCAGGAACTGGTGCCTTTGAGTTGGGGAGTTTGCTGGAGTGAGCAGGCAATATTAGAAGTGGTTTCTTTGAGTGTTATGAGCTCCCTGTAGAGATGGTTGGAAGTTCACAGTTTGCATGAGGAACTGTGTGGACGCAGCATGGTAGTGCAAAAGTGAGGGCAGAACCCAGGTAAGGTTTAGTGACTTGTAGAGAAAGACAGTGGCGAGAAGTGAGTGAAGAGCACTGGCCAAGAGGGGATGGAGGTAAGGATACCCTGAGAGCCTAAAGGGAGCTTGCCAGGTCTCTCCTGTATGTCCACAGCAGATGGTTTAAAATGCTGGAAACTGCGAAAGATTTGCTATAGACAAAAAAAAAAGAAAGCCAAGTGAGAAGATAGAAAGTGAGCAGAGGAGCATTCCATGTTGTGCAGTTCATAAGGTTTTCTGGGATTTGGTAATGTCTTGTGAATTCAGTTCAATTCCCAGGCAAGCAAGCAGCAATTAATTTTTCCAACTGAAAGTGTATATCTTGATTATCACCTCTTTTTTAATTATCAGATACTTAGACTCAGTTACTTAGTTGTCTCAGACACAATCTAACTAGAGGATGCTATAGCTTCACAAGCATTTAAACTAGCCCAGCCAGCAGTGCTGTGGGAAGAGTCAGCTCTTGCTATCTGCCTTGTGTTTGGACATATGTGAACCAAACTGGAGAATTGGGCTGTTAAAACATGTTTTCCCTCTTTTTCCTTTGTCATGGTGTGTAACGTTTGCATTTTAAGAGACTGCAGTATTCACCAGGTAAGAGGAGCTGAACAGTGCTCCTGTTTTCAAAGGCAGATCCTTTCTAGCCTGTTTTAACAACATTTTCCCAAAGGCATATGGACTTTTAAAAGGAGATGTATCCAAGTCTACTGGACAGTGAACTCAGTATATTTGAAACTGGGGGGATACTTGTAACCTTGCCCTTCTGCTTGAAAAGGAGAAATTATCTGTGAACCAGACCCTGCTGAAAACACATGCAGAAGTCTAGTGAAAGGTTTCAGGTCACTACTTGCATGCTTAAGAGGCAAAACTGATGAAAGAAGAAGGGACTGTACTTTTGCGTTAAAGGAAAGTTATGAAGACACATGTTAGAAAATCAGCCTAATGAGAGAATAGTGGTAGCTGTCCTGGGGAGGGCTGGCATTTCATCTAGAATGCTGGATTATGTATTTTGGGTTTGTCAGTGTAATACACTTTTTATTTGTAAGAAGACAGCAGAGCTGCTTTAAATAAATACAAGTATCTGTAGAAGGAATAGGAAGCACCTTAAGAAACGTGGTGAGTGAATCCAGCCTCTTTCAGAGGCTTCTCTTGCTGTGTCTTTCTCCCCTTGCTTCCCATGTTTCACCCAGGGAGAAAATTTAGATGCTTTTGACCGGAAGTGAAAGAACGTTTTTCACTTACAGGATCAGGAGAACAATTTTCTCTCCCCTCCAGTGCTCTGGGGGCACAATTTTGGTTGTTCTCTTTCCCCCCCCCATTGTTTTTTGTTTCGCAATAATCATTCTTTTTAATACATTTTTAATAACCCAGATTCGTTTGAGGAGATCTTGAAATGATGTTGCAGGCAGCAAACAGAATACCTTGTCCTAAAACACTTCCTCTTGTCATGTAGATAGTTTTATCAGATAAAAGAATTGTTGCTTTCAGCATTGTGTATTTTATTGTTGCACACGTGTGCATACACACCCATACACAGTAATGCCTGCCCTAGCTGGGACAATGGGAGTGTAGCAGCATTGAAATAAAACCCCAAAAATGTGCCTTTTTAACCCCTTTCCCCCCCCTGAAGTTCTCTATTGTAGATCTTTTTCTGTGCAGCATAATATTCTATTTGAAGTGGAACTTAGCTCTTAGTTAACACTGAAAGTGATGAGTTGTCTAAA
Organism: Forpus xanthops; assembly: GCA_032466535.1. NCBI lineage: Eukaryota > Metazoa > Chordata > Aves > Psittaciformes > Psittacidae > Forpus > Forpus xanthops. The sequence goes on from JASSUY010042957.1 coordinate 96,762, forward strand.
GCCCTGTTTAGACAGACAGAGCTTATTTGGCATCTGCATTAAGCTGTTTGACAAAATGTTTCGAATGTAATTAGTTCACATCAAAGGTACACCACCTTTGGTGGCGGGTGAGATGGATGAGAACTGAAGATACTGAGATCAGCAGGACACGACTGAAGGCCTTGCAATTTAAGGTTTCACTGTTTATTATGTTTTATGTTAAGAAAAAAAAGAGGGAAAAAAAGAAAAAAAAGGAATACTCTAGCACTAGTGACTCTTTACTTGTCATGTTTTTGTCATACCTCAAGAGAACACAGTGGCCTCCAAGAAATATGAGGTTTTTTTACTGTGGCAAAACAGATGTGTGGAAATAGGTTGCATTGAAAGTATATTTCTGAGAATGCATTTATAAAAATGATGCATTTCCACATGCTGTTCTCAGTTGCTTTTTTCCATCCCTATTTACCCAATTTACACATTTGAGTTTGGGGATTTTTTTGCCTTTTTTCTGTCAGGTCTGTAAAAAAAACAGCTTGAGATCTGAAAGCTTCAACTGAATTCTTCCTTATTCTTGTATCGGTGTCACTGAACACTGCAACTAGGGTGGCAAAGAGGGGAAACAGGAAAATACCTATGTTAAGTTGTATTTTTACCTTTATGATATCCCTGCATTACTATTGTTACTTTAGTGCCTTTGTGCATATTTTAGATCTAATTCTACTCAGGGTTACATCTGTATCAACAGTGATTAGTGAAATAAGAAGTATTTCCTATTTGACCAGCCAGTAATCAACACTTCTGGTTAATACTGTGGGAATTAGAGATGGATTGCTTCCTGTACTTGAGTGGCTGTGGTGGTATCAGCAAGATTTAAACACTGTGAGCATGTAGGCTAAGTTTTTCAAAGTGACAAGTGATGCTGGATGCCTAACTTGGGAACATTGGTAGTAAAGAAGCGTTGAGTGCTTTGTGAAGATAAACTGTGTTTAATTGCAGTTTAGATTTATGAATTACTGAGAGTTATTAAAGCTCCACGCATCAGCTGAGGTGCAAGAGCTCAGCTGGTGCTTGGTAACTCCTGAGCTGCAATCACTTCAATTGTGTATATAAGCCCTTTATTTTAAGGCTGTTGCTTCAAAGTACTTATTGTGGCCTTCTTGGTGTGAAGATGCTCCAAACAAGTTGTTGAGTACACATAATAGGAAACCTGTGTGTTGAAAAAGGCTGAGTTGTTATGTCAGTTCTTACTCTGGATCATGCTGCTCTTTTAAAAGCATAATGATTCACGGAAGGTGGGAGAAGACTTCGCCAGAGCTCCTTGTAGCATTTGGCATTTTTCCTGAGCAAGAAGTTTCTTTATGTGGTTTACTGTGTATAATAAACGCTTAATTAGTATGATTTGGGGACTGATAAGTTAAATGTTGAGGAACAAGCGGTAGCAAAGCTCTGTTAAAACTGCTCAAAAATAAAATGAAGGAAAGGATTTCTCCAGTGCTGCTGAGAGGTGGTCCTGCCCTCATTTCGACAAGATGAGCTTCTTTCTTAGTGTGGCTCCAACTGTATTGATCCTACCGTGGACTGTTTATAAGACCACCAGCATTTTGGAAACATGCAATATTTAAATTTAAAGTACTTGTTGCTTGCAGACAGGATGGATGCTTAAGATTTTGGTATCTTATGGTCTTTTGGTTATCTAATCAATGATAAAATGCTTTGCTTTTCTGCTACTGATGAGTTTGGAGATACTGGATTTTGAAACCTCTTCATAGCTGATGACTGGGGTTTTTTTCGGCCAAAATGGAACGTCAAAACATACATGAATATATTTGTGGGTTTTTTATCTTTTTAGTAAGGGGGGAAAAAAGTTAATGGTGGGTCTGGGAAAGAAGCTGTTTAAAGTTTGTGAGATACTCAGAAACAGAGAGGGAATGTGCCAACATAGGGGGTATGCATAATATAACAGAGGGCTCGCGTCAGCTTCAGCAGGTACCTGTTGGTGTGGGCACACACACTTTGTCTGGCTCCATATATGCTTACGATTATGTCTGCAAGATTATAGATGTATATTTATTTGTATAAAAAAGATAACCCAGCTAATGCTGAACTGTAGATTAAACCCATTTGGGATTTTTCTCCTTCTCCTTTCTGAGTCTCTTTCCACATCTGCACATGCACACACTCCTGCCTTTGGAATCGTTCCCCAGACTCCTCCTGCACAATTTTCTGTAGAAACTGGGAGCATAAATAAAAGTCCATTTTAATCCCCTTAGCAGGTAAGTGAGAGAAACAATGGGAGGTTTTATAGCCAGCCCTTCGCCCCTGTGGGTAGGAAGTGAGTCATTACCATGATGAAGAAAAATGAGGGACCTCAGCCATAAATTCATGCTAATCTCCTGTTGTCAGTCTCTTGGGCATAGTTAGTGACTCAGCATTATGTTTGCAAATGGGGTACTGTGCCCTTGTTGGCCTGTCAGGTGCTGAACTGCTCCTGTCCATGTTCAAAGGTCTTTGGGTGGATGGGAGGGATACACTTCCTTCCTGGAGTATGGAACCTGTGCCCAGCCCTGTTCCTGGTGTCACCATCCATGTGTGGTGCAGCTTCTCTCTTTCTTGCCACAGAGACCTTCCACTGCTAGGGTTACTTCTCAGTGTGAGGAGCAAAGTGCAGGCTCCTCGCTGGTCCTTCAGGTCTTGGTGGCACCCATCTGGTGATACGCAAGCAGACACTGTTAGTGTTTTCTGCTCTTTGGGGACATCCTTCCTCAGCTCCCCTTCTCTTCTGAGCATCTGCTTTGTATTTTGCATTAAAAGGTAGAAAAGGTGCTTGTCAGTGTCCAGGGAAGGGAGATGTTTCAGATTTTTCTTTCCACCTATATATGCATATATAAAAATAAATACTATATGTACATACAGACATATCTGCATAAGTGTATATATGTGTGTGTGTTTGTGTATGTATATGTATGTATACCCTTCCATGCTGATGTCCCACAGCCTGTCTGGAAAGGATTTTGAAGGCGGCATACCCACCCAGAGCAAGTTGGTATTGAATCCTGGGCAGCATTTCTCTGCACATCAGCTCAAGCCCATAATTCACCAAGGGAATTATGGTGGTGATTCACCTAGCTGTATTATTTTTTGTCTGTGAACATTATGAGTATCTGGGCTTGAACTCCTATGTAACAGCACCCATTAAAAATTAATGCTGCCTCTTCATTTGCGAACTTCTGCTCCAAATGCACCAACCTCGCAAAGATCCATGTCTGTGAGCAGACAGACAGGAGCACTGTGTGACTGTAAAGGTGCCTGGAGTTTATGGCATCTCAGCTCTTGCCTACGATCAAGGTAGAGGCCTGAAACAGCAGCAGTGTTCAGGCTCCCTCCTTGAGATTTACGGAGTGGGAGAGCTAATGCCTTCTAACCCTTTTATAAGTCTAAACATGACTTATGCTGACAGGGAATGAGCATCCCATAGCTTTGAGCCTAGTCATCAACGTTTTGTCTGTGTTGACTAGGAAGGGACTAGTTTTGCCATAAATTAGCAAGACAATAACATAAGAACTCCTGTCCTTGCCATCTGTAGCAAAGCAGAATGAAATATTCAAACCTCTTGGTTCTACTTGCAGTGCTGAGCCAAGTCACATGCAGTCAGCTGGTGTGTCTCCTGTTTATTTCCATGTGGATTAAAAAATAGTTTATAAATTGTAACTTCTCCACATTCTGGCTACTAGGTAAGCACAAGTATGTCAGGCTTTTTCTGCAAATAGCAATCTCCTAGGATGTGAGACATTGTTAATTTATCTTAAATAATTCAATAGAATGTCAATATTCCACAACTCCCTCTACTTAGAGTGACAGGTCTGTTCAAATTAGTAGCCCTGAAGAATAAAGAATATTCAGGACATGCTTTTATCTCGGGAAAGACAGAAGTCGGTGCAGCTGTGTAAGTTTTTAAAGTACCAGTGTGAACACCAGCCTGCTACCTGGATGACAAGTCATTCAAGCACGAATGTTGTTGCTTTTAGAAAAGCAGTGGTATATACACATTGTAGCCAATTAGTAATCACTGCAAGTTCTCTTTATGAGGATTATATTATGTATTTTACATACATATGCAGGATATACAATATAGATGCATAGAATGGTTTGGGTTGGAAAGGACCTTAAGCTCATCTAGTTCCAACCACCTGCCATGGGCAGGGATGTCTCACAGTAGACCATGTCACCCAAGGCTCTGTCCAGCCTCGCCTTGAACACTGCCAGGGATGGAGCATAATGTGCAAGTGGATTCTGTGAAATGCTGTTTGATATTTGCACACTGATTTATTCTATCACAAGCAAAAGGGCTTTTTCTTAAGACCAGTCACGTGGTGAGTTGAGGCAGCCAGACTTGTTGCTCAGTGACAAGTTGGAGATCTGTTAATTGGTAAAAATAGCCCTGACACCACACTCTGAGCTGCTGGGGAAGAACTAGTGGTGTTCCTTTTCCAGGTTACTATTGCCATAATTAGAGCAGCAATTGTAAGAAGTTAAAGAAACTCCATTTTCCTTTGCATTATTCTGACAAAACAGGATTCCTTGCTGTGGTGTATCTTTATCTGTATTTTCAAATCTATTTTTACATTTCTGAAGAAATAGAGGTCAGGATGTATCAAGAACTCTTTTGGAAAACTGTTGCAGTTTAGGAATACTTTGTTCATACTTTAAAATTTTTATTTGAATCTGGCAGTGCAATCTCCTATTCCCTTAAAACTTAAGATACTTGTGTAACCCCTCTGTATTCAGGTGCTCACATCCTTTTGATATTTGCAAGGATGAATTGATTAATTTGGGTGCAGGAAGAAGGCAAGGCAGGGCTGCCCTTTGTTTAACCCAGTGGTGCCAGCTAGTCTGGGTCAGAAGCGTGACTAAACTCCATCTGAGACATTTCTGTGGCTGATCAAGATGTTAGGGCAACACCCAGAAAAATAGCCCAGGCTAGCTTGGCAGTGCTGTCTTTAAGACTTAAAGTGTACATGCTGTTTTCCTCTCAGACCTGTACCTTGCCCGCTTGGCAGTGGGGAGTCAGGTTAAAGAACCTTCCTCCTCCTCCTCCTTAGCCTTGTAAAGCCTTCCTGCATTTAGCATGGGAGATGTGTTTGCCCACAGTTCTTTGAGCAGTGGCCATATGTGAGTATGTAAAGCCCCTCCCTCCCATCCTAGAAGTTCCCATGTGGGTACCCATGCTTTGTCTTCCTTGCAGACACATAGGTCAATTGAAAGGAATTGCCTGATACCAGGGTGCAGTTCCTAAGTGGTACCTTCGTATGCAGTTTCTCTTGCCTGGTCAGTGTGTGTAAGCCTGGAGTAACTTATTTCTGAAGATAAACCCCAAGTGTTCAGAAAAAAGGGTCCCAGAGTCTGCTGAATTCTTTTCCCTCCTGGCTATTAGGAAAGACCTCATGGACTGCTTGTGCAGCCTGCTCTGTCAGTATTCTGAGTTGGAAAAGAAGGCAGCAATGTCTTTACTGCAGTTAACAGTTGTATTTATAACCATATTTACATAGAACACCTTTTTCTGTTCCTTTTGGATCATTTGGATATGCTGTAATATGCTGCCTGGGAAGGTGTCCTGAGCCAGCCAAGAGCTGTTGGGCCAGGATGAGCAGGCAGACCAACATGGATGATATTGTAGTGGAGGTCCTCAGACAACTAAAAGAAGGCTTGCATTCCCAGGCTCTGATCCTTATGGGGGACTTCACCCACCCCAGTGTGTGCTGGATAGAAAGCACAGCAGGAGACAAGCAATCCAGGTGGTTTCTGGCGTGCATCTGCAACACCTTTCTGACAGAGGTGATAGAGAAGGTGACAAGGGGAAGGTCTCTACTGGACCTCATACTTACGAACAAGGAAGTTCTGGTTTGGGGTGTGAACATTGGGGCTGCTGTGGCTGCAGTGCCCATGAAATGGTGGAGGTCAGGATTCTGCAAAGAGGGAGGAAAGCTAAAAGCAGGATCCACAACCCTGTCCTTTAGAAGAGCAGACTTTGGCTTGTAATGGGGTCTGTCTGGAAGAATCCTATGGGATACAGTACCAAAGAGGAGTTGTCTAGGAAGAACTGGTTCATTTTCAAAAATCTCTTCCAAGCTCAAGACCGATCCATCCTGACAGGCATGAAGTCAGGCAACGGTGTCAGGAGGTCTCCAGAGATGAACAAGGAGCTGGTGACTAAACTCAAACATAAGAAGAAAAAACAGAAGCAAGGAAAACAGGGATACATGACCTAGGAGGAGTATAAAGAGTTAGTGTCCAAACATGCAGGCATGGAATTAGCAAAAACCAGTCTGAAATTGAACCTGATACGCGATGTGGAGAGTGACAGTAAAGGTTTCTGCAGGTACATCATGAGTGAAAGAAGGCTAGGGAAAATGTGGGCTTGTTGCTGAAAGGGGCAGGGAGCATGATGACAAAGGACATGGCTTAAGTATTCAGTGCCACCTTTGGTTCTGTCTTTGCTGTTAAGATTTGCCTTTAGGAATCCCAGATCTGTGAGACCAGTGGGAAAAGAGCAAGGAAGATACCCTGGTGGATGAGGATCAGGTTAGAGAACACGGCACGTGATGGGATCCATCCATGAGTGCTGAAGAAGCTTGTCATTGTGAGGTGACTCCTGTGGAAGGCTACAGCAATCAGGAAAGGTTCCTGAGGACTGGAAGAAAGCTGATGTTATTCTTGTCTTCAAGAAGGGAAAGGAGGAAGATCTGGCATACTACAGACTGTTCAGCTGCACCTCAAGTCTTGTGAACATAAAGGAGCAACTAATGCTAGAAACCATTTCTAAACATATTAAGGACAAGAATGTGACTGGGAGTAGTCAGCATACTTTTATGAAGGGTAAATTACACTTAACCAACCTGTTGGCCTTCTGTACTGAGCTAGCTGGCATATAGTGGATAATGGGAGAGCAGTAAATGTTCCTTCTCTTAACCTTGGTATGGCTTTCAGCACTGTTCCCCATAACATCCTCATAGGCAAATTCATGAAGCATGGGCTAGGTAAGTTTACAGTGATGTGGAGAGAAACTAACTGAACTGCTGGGTTGAAAGGGTTGTGATCAGTGACACAAGGTCACTAGAGGCTGTCACTCGTGATGAACCCCTGTGGTCGATGGTGGGCCCAATAGTCTACCATCTTCATCAGTGACCTAGATAATGAGACACAGCGCAGGTTAGCAGGCTTGGAGATTATACAAAACTGGACGACGTGGCTGGTACACCAGGTGGGTGTACTGCTATTCAGATTATCTTAGAGGAGGAGTTAAAAAGATGGAGCCAGGTTCTCCACAGTGATGCCTGGTGACAGAGTAGGAGACAATGGACACAGACTGGAATACAGGAAATTCTATTTCAACATAAGGAGCAGCATTTCTTTTCTTACTGTAGGCATGGTAAAACACTGGAACAGGTTGCCCAGAGAGATTGTGGCATTTCCATCCTTGGAGATATCAAAACCTGATGAGACACATCCCTGAGCAAACTGCTGTAGCTGACCCCACTCTGAGCAGGGCAGTTGGACTGGACCAGATGTCCCTCCAACCTCAGCTATTCTGTGGTACTGTAATCCAGCTGTTTGAACATGTAATTGTTGACCTTGTGATGGTCAGTACTAAGGCAACGGTCATGTTCCCCTTCAAAGTAACAATCCAAATTTGTTTATGCTTCTAACTAACTTATATTAAGCTACAGTACAGCTCACCCCCTGAGAAGAGGTAACTGAAGTTTTTGTTGAAGAATATGTACTGTTTGGCTCTATGCCCTTTTCTTCTGAGCTTGGAGGGAAAAAGGGGACCATTGGTTTATTTATTTTAACTTAGTGTCTTCCTGTATTTTGTTGACCTTAACTCTCTGTTTTCTAATGAAGCTTGAAGATGCTCATGAGCTGAGTTCATTAACGCTTTGATTTGTTGTGAATGATTTACTTCTGTTTAGCCCTTACCTCTTGCCCTTTGGAGTTCACATGTATTCCTAAGGAGGAACAATGAATGGATGTTTCCTGCTTCAGGTGTGTGCAAGCATTTCTCCAAAATTTAAGTTTGGGTGTGGAAGTGAAGTGAAGCTGTTAACCCAGAATGTCCTCTCTTATGCAGCAAAGGCATTTTTTTGGTGGGTTTTGACAATAAGGAGTTCAGGCAACATCCTAAATGTACTAGAGTGTCTGTCTACTTTCTGCCTCATCAGCCCATGAGGTAGTGATGAAATTTCCTAAGTTCTCATTGCTTAGAGTTGCTTGAGATCATGCTTCACATTTTTCTGAGATTTACTTTTTTCTTGTTCAGCCCAATTAATATTCAAAATTAATTATTATTTGGCTTCATTCCTAATTGAGATTCAGCTCAATTCCAAAATGTAGTCCTTGCAGCATGAAAGTAGGGGAAGCCTTGTCATTTTGATGGACTCATGGTGATACAACATGGCTTAAATATAGTCAGGCCACAGATCTGTTTTTCAACATTGTACCTGTTTTTAATATTCTGACTTTGATTTCAGTGCTGCAGAGTTCATGTAGTCCAGAAACCTCTGGAGGATTCAGGGACCAGGCTAGATTATTTGCCTAACTAAGAGTTGGTTTGGAAAACTTGCTGTTAGTGAAAGGTGTTCCTATATGAGGAACCTGAGGAAGAGACTCTTTTTAGATGACACAGAGAGTGGTGGGACAGCATCTAAGACCCTCCACCCCTCATATTTTCTGGAGAGGTTCTCTGTTTTAATTGATAATAGAAGGTGATTGTGGGTGTTCCCAGTGTTATCAATTCAACCTCCTATGCTGAATGGAGATTATCATGTGCCTTCCTCTGCCTTCATTCTGTTTGTGTCACTCTGACCAGATTAATCAAATCAGTGGAAGAGCATTACATGTAGGATTTGGGTGGGAAGTGTTCTTGTGTGATGTGTGACGGCGGAGGTCATTCTGTGCGTCACACAATAATTTCCTTTGGAGGAAGGAGGTCATCTGGCCCAATGCCCCACACTCATGGTTGTGCTTTTAAGAGCTAGTTTTCACTTGGAGAGGGGATTGCTGGCTTGGAGCTGACATGCTCAGGCTCCTGGCTTGAGCAAGGGGTGAACCCACTGAGATGGTAGGTGCAATCATTTCTTTAGGGCTTGGACCTAAAGAACCAATAGCTGCTCATGAGAAGTGAGACTATTCTAATAGGAACAAGGATGAAGCTCATTTCACACTGGCTTCTCAAAAGCTTTCAGGAGGTGGTGACTTAATGACCGTGGCTGATAAACAAACTTGGCTATTTATAAAAATAGACTGATGGTCTGGCAGGAATTCCAGCCTGTCGGAATGGGTCCGCTCATGCCAAACAGTGTGAAGAGGGTGTGCCCCTTTGCTCCCTCTCAGCCTTCACATTTCCCTGTCCTTCCCAATCAGATGGTAAATACGTCTCTGCATATAGCATTAAGGTTGGTAAATCAGTTGTGCAAATACTGCCAAGTGAGTAAATACAGTAGAAAATGGAACGTTCACTTCCTTTTGTTTAGTTATCGATGTAGATTTAAAGGCAAGTCACCCCTAAGTAATTGTGTTTAGGTCATTAAACCTGGTTTAATAATGACAATAATGGGGTGTGTCCTGAGACTGGAGGCAAAGCAGTGCACCTGTAATTGCCTAGGACCAGGTTATTTCTGATAACAAACCTATCTCCTTGGGATAAGTTCAGAGAGGTTTGATGAACACCCTCTTTTGGACACATCCCAAACATTCTTCATGTTCTGCAGCTCATAGTTGAGCCCACTAAAATGTAAAGATCTTTTCAGCACTATCTTCATTTATTGAGTTAAGGATTGAATAAAACATCTATTGATACAGTGATAGTGAGTTATGCGCAATGTATGACTAGAAAAAGGAAGATTCTCTTTATTATAAGATATAAAGTTCTTATCCACTTTACACAGATCTTTTTTTCCAGTCTAAACCAGCGGTGAATTGTCCTAATTCTGCATGTTGGTTCAAGATTACTCTTGGATGAAAGAAGTGTGCAAAATTGTAATGCTAAGCGAGCAGACCTTTCAAGGCTAATAGAAAAGAAAATATGGCTGTTTTCTAAACTTCTCAGGGATTTTTGGTCTTCCAAACCAGCCTCTGCAGAGATGGATTAGTGAGGAGAGAACAGATGAAGCAATCAAAGATGCCAGATAAATGTAATTTATCATGTTTCCACAATTTATCGCCTAATTATCCTCCTCCTCGTGTGTGTGCGTGTGTCTATACGTGTATATTTATATAATGGGGGTGAGTATTAAATGTGTTTATGGAACAATACCTCTCCTGGATTTTCCCTGGGTGTTCTGTAAACTGCTGGGGGTGGCATGTTTTGTTTTGTTTTCCTTTAATAAGTGTTGTATGTGAAATCTCACTAGACATAACTAAACCAGAGTGCATTGCTGACATGCCAGCCATTTTATATAAGATATGACCTACATGAAGTTAACAGATCCAACCCAAGTCTCTTAAATTCGTATCATAAAGTCTCATAAACTTGATAAAACATGTAATTCTTTAAAATCATCAAATAGTTTTTAAATACAACCCATCATTTCTAGAACATTAATTTTTCTGTGATGGCAATTCTTTCCTGTCACGTTGCTATTACTAGTTTTGTTGCTGGACAGGTTAAGACTATAATCCACCTCTTCAGCTGTGTGGCTTTCCTGGTGGGGATGATTCTTTATAAGCCAGGATACAAAGTCCAGTGCTTACTGGGCCCAGTCCTAATCCTTTAGTCATACAATGACTTTTCCATTTCTCAAGTCCAATAATAAAACTATGACCTCACTTTTACATAGCGCATCAACAGCTTATTTTTCCGTGTTGAGCTGTGGTTTACACAGTCAAGAGGACCTTTTATAATTGTGAAACTTTGCAAGCAAATAACCCAGTAAGGTTCTGCATTTCTACTGAGTTAAAAAGCAGCATATTAGTCTAAGTTTTTTTTCTTCTTCCCTTTATTCCATGCTTGTGTCTGTTCTTATACAGGTCTTGTATATGTTGAGGCATGCTGTTGTTTCTGTGCAAAACTTCATTTTGTATGAGTAGAGTCAAAGTTGTTTCCACATGGAAATAATCTGTTGTAGCTTGCTTTTAATTCATCCTCATGGGATAGTCACGTAAGATTGGGAGAAGGCATCCCATGGCTTCTGTAAGAGTAGCTCAGTGAAGATGGGACTTACGGTGCCTGCCTTGGAGGAAGGTCCACCCTGGCTGTGATGGGCAGCAGCATATAGCCTAAGGAGAGGAGATGTATACCTGGCTCTTTGGAAATGAGTATAAGAACTGTGTCTTGCCTTGAAGGGGTGATATGCATTTACAAAAAGGGCAGTGTGCTCATATTGTACCAAATCAGAAGGCTTTATTGAGCCCAGTATTAATTTTAGTTTTCCAGTGAAGGAAAATAAAGAGGTATTTAGTTCACTCCAGATTTATTTCCCCCTTTTCAAAGTCCAAATTCTGATTTATTCTTTTACTATCTTTTAATTTTAACCCCTAGAAAAACTCTTCTAAAGGGGAGCAAGAAGAAGGGGTGAGAAAAGGTGTCAGTGGTATTTCAGCCTGTTCATCGTGCTTCCCAATCTCCAGCCACCTTCTGCCTGACGAGCTCTTCACTCAGCCCCTTAGGTCCAGGTTCCAGCGTCAGTCGTTCACCTCTTAGGAAAACAAAGTTGGCAGGGAGATAATGTTGGATTTAACGTGATCTACAGGATTGGGGTCAAGGGTGATCACGAGGGCCTTCAATCAGAAGATGTTCATTTGAGCATGTCATCACTGCCAGTGGTTTTCAGATCAGTCTTGTGCTTACAACAAGCTGAAGTGACAGGTGAGAAACCTGCTTTTCACAGCAGGCAAGAAAAAGCTTCTGGGAAGTTGTGGCTGGGGAAGGATAAACATGACTTTAAGACGGAGGTAAATTGGTTGCTGGCCTCTGCTCACTGGGAAAAGGAGAGCGGACATCACTCTTCCCTTCATCCCAGTGAGCATGGCACTGTTTGTGGAAGTAGCTGGGGTGACCCCCCCTGATTCTTTTTGAAGGGGTATTTCCAGCTTAGAAAAAAGATGAGAAAACCAGCAGCAGTGAGAGCAAGCAGTACAGGCAGACTGGATGGTGCAGCACAAACCTGGAGCCTGGTCCAGCCCTTAGGTGGGCTGTTGATACAGGTGTCCCCTGTGGCACATGTGGCTGTGCTTAGACAATGACATGTCCCCAGGGCTTGTGACAACCTCAAGGCCACCCTGGAGACAGACAGATGAGGAATGATAGCAGTAAAACAACTGTTCTCCCTTGCCCAACTCTTTATGTAAAGACTTCTTGCTGTCCAAAGTAGGGAATAGGTGTCCTGGATGTGGAGGAGGAAGATAAGTTAAAGGCATGGCTCTTCCTTCTCCTTCCTCACTCTAAAACAGCATCAAGGGTGATGTCCTCCCTGCTGTCCCGCCTGAAGGAGCAATGGGGTAGACCCCAGCCTGGATCTGCTTCCACATGTCACACATATGGCTTCTTGGTATGCTGCTTGCGCTCCTTTATTCTTCTTGTATTTTCTTCTAAGGAGGTGTAAATATCCCTGATGAGAGAAAACTGTTCCCCTTCCTAGAGCTGTTTCATGAAAACTAAATGGGCTTCGGAGCTTTTTAAGTCTTGTGGTTTGGCTTGGATTAGAGAGGAGAGGAAAATCAAGTGATGGTGGCAGAAGATGGAAGCGCATCCCAAAGCAGAGTGGCCAAGCAGTGCTGTGTCACTGGCATGGGCTGGACATGCTTGAGTGGTACAACACTTATGCTTTCATTTCAGGAAGGTAATAGCAGTCTCCAGCAGGTAAATTCCTCTATAATCTAATTCCTCTCTTTGTAATGACTGGAGACCTGCCACTTCAGCTAGGCAAGGAGGTAGGTAATTGATCCCAATGTATAAACCAAGGAGAGGGAAGAAGAGCAGAGGCAGAGAGCAAAGAAAACATCAACAGCTGATTTTGTGTTGCTTCTGATTTATCTGTTGTAAGAGGGAAGCAGTTTTCCATCTGGAAATGGAAATGTTTCAAGTTGGAAAGGATCATCTTGAGTATTAAAACAGCAGACTGCAATTCAAGAAGGTTGTTGCCCTTTTTGACTTTGGGTGTGTCACTTAACCTTGTACTTGCAGTAATAGGAATGGTCAGTCCCTATGCTGCAGAGGTGCAAAAGCATCCTTCATTACATGAAAATGGTAGTGGAAGACCCCTATAGATTATTCTTAATCGTACAACCACCAAATGCCATGTAACAGTCTGTTGCAGGTCCACTCTTGGAGCTAGCTTTGGTCAAGTGTTAAATCCGCTACAAAAGAAAGCAGTCAGCTGCAATTAGGACACTGTGAAAACTTTGTGAAGAAAACTCTTGGGCTTGCAAGGGGAGAATTTTTTGGGCTTTTTTTAGCTGGATGGTAAAGGCAAGGGGAAAAGTAATAAATCCCCTGGTTTTGTTTGTGTGTCACTACAAAAATGACTCCCATGATTTTCCATGCCACATTAGATCACTGACGACCAAAGCACAGTCAGCTGTCTTGTGGCCCTAATGTCACCATTACACTACCCTGCTCATGCTGGAGATGTTTTCATGTGCCCTCTGTACAGCAGTGACCGTGTGGCCAAGTGCAGCGGCCAAGTGCTGAGTGACCTCCTTCTGCTTGCTTCTGTTGATGCTTCACGTTAATGGCATAGGGGAAGACAGGAGTTTGGCCAAGGACAAAGCAAAAGAGAGGGGAAGGGGAAAATAAGGTGAGAAAAAAAACAAAACAAAACCAACCCAGCCTGTCCTGTCACTGTTCTGAAAAACAGGTGGAGAATGGGAGCCACAACCAGGGTGGTCAAGAAATGAGCTGGCAGTTGCAAATCACAGCAATCTCCAGGCAGCTCGGCCAAAAAGAGCTTATGTTTGCAGTGTTTGTGTGGCTCCACATACCAGAAGTGTAGCTGTCCTTTTCTCTTGGGATAATGACTAGGTGGAGCAGCTCACATGTGTGCATGATATTCTTGGTGTTCCTAGTCAGGAAAAACAAAGGCCTGGGAGAAGCGTGCTTGGTTGTAGAATTCTTTGTGTGGTTTTACTACTGGTGGTGTGAATTGCTGACGTGTGTGAGATGCTCCACGTAGCTGAAAGTGTGGGGCTGGCATCCTGGGGACTATGGAGTGTGCTGGAGAATCTGTTTTGTATGACATGGGTAGAAGTTGCTGAGGACCCTTAGACAGATGATGATGGAGATGCCTTTGTGATCCTGTACCGCAGCTGGTGCAATGAGCAGGGAGATGGTTGTGCCAAGTAAAGAGTAAAATATCAGTATTAAACTATAACATTCTCATGCCTGCAGATGGGATAATACCTAGTTGTGTGGTTTGCAACCCAGTTTCCATTACTTATATTTCTGGGCAGTACAATAGGTACCCCCCTTCAGTTGCCATCTGAAACATGATATATTTTCCATGAACTCCCATGTAAATTTTTTTTTTTTTTTTGGTGACAGATTGCATATTGAAGCACTGGAAGATGAAAGCGCCAAATATTTGCTTTAGAAAAACACAGTGAAAGATCCTCTCATCCTCCTTACTCAAACTGCATCAGCCAGAATGCCATTAACAAAACTGACTCTCTGTAGTTAAACTTATTGGCACCTCCTGGGCATCATTAAGATCCTTTTTTCCCCTGTGTCTATTCCAGGGGGAGGAGGCATGATGGGATGCTAATGTAGGATGGTGGTGGCTTGTACTTGAATCCCATTTAATATCATGAGATAAGTCTGCTCAGCAGAGCACAAGCCAAGCAGATAGGCAGCCCCTTCCTGAGCCCCTAGCTACTCATCAAACCAGGGGCTACACGAAGTCAAGTGTCTTCAATAAGTGAAAAGCATCTCAGAATTACACTGCACCAACTGTCTCTGTGACCCTGGACCAGAGCCCACCTCACTCCATGCCTCAGTTTGCCTGTCTAGGCAATAGAAATAAATAATGCTTGAGAGATTTCTCAGTGTTGCCAAAAATAAACCATCATCGAACACATGGAGCAGTGACTAATTTTAAACCTACTGTGAATCTGCTCCAGGATCTCCAAGGAGAACAGTCAGCCCTGTGAGGCAGTCTGAAGCCTCCAGGTAGATATGCTTTAGGAAATGTGGAGTTAGAACAGAATCATAGAATAGTTAGGGTCGGAAAGGACCTTAAGATCATCTAATTCCAACCTCCCTGCTCTGGGCAGGGACACCTCACCCTAAACCATGCCACCAAAGGCTCTGTCCAACCTGGCCCTGAGCATCACCAGGGATGGAGCATTCACAACTTCCCTATGCAACCTATTCCAGTGCCTCACCACCCTTACAGTAAAGAACTTCTTCCTTATATCCAGTCTAAGCCTCCCCTGTTTAAGATTGAACCCATTACCCCTTGTCCTATCACTACAGTCCCTGATGAAGAGTCCCTCCCCAGCATCCCTATAGACCCCCTTCAGATATTGGAAGGCTGCTATGAGGTCTCCACACAGCCTTCTCTTCTCCAGGCTGAACAGCCCCAACTTTCTTATCCTATCTCCATAGGGGAGGTGCTCCAGTCCCCTGTTCATCCTCATGGCCCTCCTCTGGACTTGTTCCAGCAGAGTTCCAACAGAGTTGGGGTGTTGATGACATCCTGCATCTGAAAATGCATCTCACCAGTAACTTGATATTAGCAACAAATTAAGTTGCTTAAAAGTATCACATCTTCCTCTTTTCTCCTGCTTTCTGCAGGGCCTCATCCTGCAAGCCACAAGCTGTTCTGCTGGTGATACTTGATTTAGATGGACAGCCTCCTGATATACTTCATACACCTTTCCCCTCCTTTCTCTTTATTTTTTACCTTCGTAGCTCAGTTCAGACCTTGCCTCAGACACAGATAATAATAGTTGATTTTGGAAAGAGGAGGGCCACAAAAATGATCAGAGGGATGGCACAACTCTCCTGGGAGGAACGGCTGAGACAGTGGGCTTTTTCAGCCTGGAGAAGGGAAGACTCCGGAGAGATATTGCTCTGGCCTTTCAGTTCTTAAAAGCGGACTATAAGAAAGAAGGGGAGAGACTTTTTAGCAGGGCCTGTTGAAACAGGATGTGGGGTGAAGGTTTTAAACTAAAGGAGGGGAAATTCAGGCAGGATGCAAGGAAAAGATTCTTTACAATGATGGTGGTAAAACGCTGGCGCAGGTTGCCCAGAGAGGTGATGGATTTGCCATCCCTGGAGACCTTCAAGGCTGGGCATGGTTCTGGGCAACCTGATGTATTTGAGTATGTCCTTGCTCATTGCAGGGGATTGGACTAGATGACCTTTGAAGGTTACTTCCTACCCAAACTATTCTGTGATTCTATATACAATGCACAGCAGTTCGCAAAGTGAAGGGTGAGTATACGAGCATGTGCTTGTCCTCTAGGACATATGTAGAAGTATGTACACAAACATGTAGATGTGCATTGTTTTTAGAAAGGGAAAAAATAGACTGTACTTGGTTTTGCATCTACTCTGTGCATATGTACACTGACACAAGTGTTTGCTGTTTCTCTTACAGAGAGTCACTACTTCAGCTCAGCTGACCAGCATATTAGTGGTTGTGCACATGACCATAGCAGTTACCTGAAAATGTATTAATTTGATTTTGAGGCTTAGGTACCATTATTATAATACAGCAGATTTCATTTCTGGAAAGTCATTCCTCAATGGAAAGCACTTGCTCTGAGTGAATTTTAACTGTTGTCATGAATCGTAGGTTTGTCTCGATATTTCCTTCTCACAAATGTAAAAATGTCATTGGAGCAGTTATTTAATAATTAGAAATCATTTCTTTTTACTTGATGATGGAGAGATTGAACGTGGGTGCTTTTTCCAGCATTAGTTTGAGGGAATCAGTGGGACTGTGTGCACAGCGAAGTCCTCTCACAGTAACTCTTGTTTCTACTTTAATGCTCGAATAGGTTCAGCCTCAGTAGAAGCATCATGCAGTGTTGGACAGTGACCAGTGCCAGTTGTCATCTGTGGGCCTTGCATTTATGTGTGTGTTAGGTTTGAGAATGAAACATGGGTTTAAGTGCAGTATTGGTGCGAAATTTTGTTAGGCGCAAAAGCTTTTCTTTCCTCCCATTCATGTAATGCTTTTGTTATTGAGCATCTTGAATAAGTCTGGAGAAGAGAACCTTTAAAGTAGAATCATGTCCCAGAGCCAAGGTAGTGGCAGAGTTAGGGCATGGAAACACAGCTCTTGTAGGCCCCAGATCTCTGTTCTATAGAGGTACTGAAACACAGTTTGCTATGCATTGTTCTGTTTGTTTACTTAATAGAGTTCTTGAGTTAGTGTTCACTTGGGCAGCCATTGGCTTATGGCTCATTAGTTTAAGCATGTCTAATCTCCATGTTTGAAAGGTATTTGCACATAACACCTTTAAGGCTGGTAAAAACTAAATGTGGGAATAGTCATCTTCTTGCTTAATAGTAGGTTTTCTCTAAAGAATGAGTCTACCTGCTGGATTAACTTCAGCAATATGGTTATCTAATAGTTACAGCAGTTGCTTGCTGGTGTGTAGATCAGTGAGTCGAAAGGAGAATTTCCACGTCGCTTCCATCTGCAGTTTAGTCTATGGAAAGGGCCTTGCTTAACGATCTGGTTTTGTCTTTGTCAGACTGGGGTGTTTGGGTATTGACTTCTTTAAGTTTATTTAATTTTCTGGTGCATAAGTTTGCTTATAAGCCTGTGACAGGAAAGGTGCCCCTTTGCTGGGAGCTGCAAGGCCCTGTGGGACTCACATAAACTAGTTCCAAAACCAGAAGGCAACATTACACTTGTGACAGCCTTCTCCCCATGTGCCAGGAGCTATGAGCACAAGTGGAAGGAAAAGCCAGTGAGGGGAGAGTCATCCTTGCTGGACCATGCTGCCACATCCTGGCGTGCATCTGTGTAACAAAAGGATGCTGTGGCTGTGATGGCAGCAGGCTCATCCAGCCAGCACTCTTGACAGCTTGTCAGATATGGCAAAACACCACCATAGTGCACTCCAATAGTAAGGTAATGCAGTCCTGCCAGCAGCTGGGATGGGTGGGTGCTGGAATCGGATGAGATCTTGTGAATCCTCCTGCTTTTGTTGCCAGCTCCTGGTGAATATGCTGAGAGCACGGGTCTGTCTCTACCACTGTAATTTCTTAGACCAGGATCCTTGAGGTCTTTTTTGAGGCACTTTTGGCAAATCCAGTGATGCTCTAACATGTATTTACACTCTTGAAAGCAAGCTGTGGCAGCCTGGAATAGTTATTTTTTCCCCAGACTTCCTATTTTTCTGCTTCAGTTTTGTTAGTTCTCACACACACCCCCATCTGGGATGTGTAACGGTGTTGTACATGCAGCTTTTCTGGGCTCCTGTGGCTGCTGTGATGGTGCCTTGAATGAAAACTTCCCTGCTGATAGTGCCCAGCCAGCACGAAGGTGCCAAGAGACCACAAGACTGGAGGCTGGCTTTGCCTCTGTGGCCACAAGAGATGAAAAGCAGGAAGAGAAACAGCTATTGACAGAGCCTGGGCTGGAGGGATGCTCTCCATGAGTGCTGTCCCTGAGGAGCTCACTGTCTGGCCATAAGGGATGACTGTGGACATCCTTCACCTCCATCTTGGGGTGTTGTATCAGCTTCTGGATTAGCTCCTTGTGTTGGGAAAACATTCATCCATCCAAACAGGGCCATGGGAAAGTGATAAACTGTTCACGTGGCTTATCCTCATTCAGTGTGCAGACAATGTCACATGAGGGAGGAGGTACAGAGGGGGCAAAGAGCTGGCTTATTTTCTTCACTAAAGCAGTGGTATTTCACTCCTTGGGAGCCGCTGTGTTAGTTCTGCATGGAGCAGACGCACTGTCACTGTGTTGGAAATCATGTCTGGTTTGTATTAGAGCAGCCGCGGACTGGGAGGAAACCAGGAGAGAGGTATGCGGGGCAGTCGACGTGTCTGGGACCTTGAAGCCCATCCTACTGCTTTGCAGTGGCCTTGTCCAGCATGCTGGATAGATGTCACCTCAGCTCACATGGGACTAATCGGGCACTGCCCTGGTCCCTCATTCCAACAAATGGCCTTGTATCTGAGATGCAGAGGTGGCAAATTAGTCTTGAAAATGGCTATTCGAGGTCAAAAGATGTTATTCCAGTATTTCTAAGCCACCATGGTTTATTTTTCGTCTTGGACAAATAACAAGGCCCTGAGGATTTGCCAGTTGAAGATGTGAGCTGCAGTCTGCTGACTGTAGTTGACGTAGTTGCTCTTGCTGCAGATTTGTAGGATGGTTTTGTGGAGAGCACTTAAGCAATGTGGTTAAAAAGCTACTGAGCTAACTTGGAGAACAAGCTGTTGGCAGTTTCCAGCCAGGAAGGATAGATGGTCTTGTAATTTGCAGACACTGCAGGGAGTACAAGCCATGAGTTTCAGGGCCCTGACCTGCGAGCTGGCACTGGAGCTGTCTGCCCTGGTCCACCATCAGAGTGGGAGAAGCTTTGGAGCAGGATGGGTGCTAACTCAGAGCATGACCTTAAACCATCGTCAGCGTGTCAGGCCATGGACTGCGGTGGCTGATATATGGGCACATGTCTTCTTCTGCCATCTCGGTGGGGGTATTGGCCCTCCACAGAGGGGTAGAAGTGACAACCTCTTAAATCAACCCAGTGTGAATTGCTGGTCATGAGTTAGAGCTGTTATTCTCTGCTCTCCAGGGTGTATAATTCATTAGTACTGTTGGAGCTGGTTGGTAAAAATACAGATGCTTTCAAGAAGCCTTGTAGAATCCTTGTTTCTCTTTTTTCCCCTGTACTGGTAAATTGAATCTATGCTTTGTAGGGGTATGTACCACTCTGAATTCTAACTCCCCTCCAGTAGCAAAGTGATAAAAAGCCCAAACCAGACCAAAACAAACAAACAGAAAGGGCAGGAAATAAATCCAGCCAACCCACAACAAAACAGGAGGAGGCAAAAAGAAAGAAAAAGCCACACATCAGGCAGTCTTGCCCTTAACTCTAGATTTACCAGCTGTGAGTGGGAAGAGAGTTCTCCACACAGTTCATGTGGGCAGCCAAGGTTGGGTCAGTCGTTCAGGGGGTCACGGATGCTGGGGCTGTCATCATAAGCGTACTGATGCCCTTGTTTTCCAGAGTGAAGGAGAAGTTCAGCAACCACAGGATGAGCTGCATCCTGCACAAATGTGCTCCATCTCTTCAGCAGCAACTATAAAGTAAATGAAGAAGCTCAAAGCTTGAGGGAGTGATTAATTTGAACTTTAATGTAGGGCATGGCATAGTGCCTTTCACATGGTGAGCGTGACATTCCAGGTGACAAAACACATGTATCTGTAGTCTGGTGAGAGATTGTTGCCTCCTGTTCTTGTGGTGGGTGTCATCCCCACATAGTTACCTCTGCTCATTCCTCACCTTGCAGCCCTCCAGCCGTGACTTGTCTCTCCCAGAGTGATTTTTCCAATAACATCTGACGAGGCACCTTCTAATTTTATACCTATTTTTATCATCCTAAGAGGGATCTGCTAATCAGCATTGGCTGGAAGACAGGGATGCTAATTGTAAGGTCTAAGATAGGATAGTTGTGTATGGTGGCAATTGCACCTTTGCCAGCCAGCAGCTATCTAACTGTATAATGGTTATGGAAACCTGACTGCTTGCTTAGTAAAGAGAGTTCCTGTTACTAGCAATAGTGATAAAAAGTTTCTCATAGCCAGGATTCCCTCTTCATTTAGTGAAAAATTGTATCTACAAGGCTCATTCAAGAGGAAGGCAGTTGCTTTTTAACATACACACACACACACATGCAAGCTTGAAATACTTCAGGTATGTAAAGCCAAAAATGGGGACTGAGTATAAGCAGAAGTGAAAATAAGTCAGTTTCGATTGCATGGACTGCAGACCTTAAGCTAAGCAGCAGAGGTAGTGGAGAAAAAGAATTTTGCTGATATGAGGTGTGATAGTAATACAGGTCGGTTCTGCTATGAAGGGTTTTGCCAGCACAGCTGTGTTGGTCAAGGATGCAATGAAGTGTAATTTTTATTTATTTATTTTCTACACTGCTGTAGGTGTTCAGGCAAAATCCCCTGTGATTCCATAGATGCAATTATGCTAGTAAAACTGCGCTTTTGATGATATGGTTGATTTTGCTCACTGGAGGGCAGAGCGTTGTGAAGCCATGCTGGCAGAAGCTTGCTTTCACCAGTTTAAATTGTGTGTGCTCCAAGGGTATAGTTTGACAAGCTTTTCTTTCAGCACCCGTGCCAGCTTCAGCAGTCACTCCAGCGTGCACACTGTCTTTGGGATATGATTTTGCACTCTGATTGACACAGCATCAGACTGAGGAGAATGGCTTTGCCGTGGCTCTTCCGTATTTCTCCTCACCCCAGTGCTGGTGTTTCTGACTCCTGTCAGCTAAATGCGAAAGCTGTAGTGGCTGATAACTTGGCAGAGGAGGGCTCGTATTTTCTTCTTTATCTTGTTTTTTTAGTGTATGGATTTAGTCTCCCAAGCTGCTTCAGTCTGTGATCAGATGAGCTGTGGTGGAAACAGCAGAGACCAGCAGCCCATGGTTGTACCCACTCAAGTGGATGTTAAACGATGCTCTCTTCTGTACTCCCGTGATTGCGAGACCAAATCAGGGAAGGGCTCTGGGTTAAAAATAACCCATCCTCAAACCAGACAGACCGATGGCTCTGGCTGGGGTCAGTCCCACTGTCAGGCTCACCATACACACTGCCCATCAGCTGCGCAGGCAAGGGCAGGGTGCAGGGGTGAGCAGCCGGGATCGGCTGACCTGGTGCGGCTGCCTGGGGAAATATGAGATGAATTATGGTTTTAGAGTACTTAGCTCACTGGCAGAGCACTGCTGGAGCAGGTCTATACTGGGAACGTCTCGCACCACAGTCTAGGAATGCTGGATTAGCCTTAATAGTCTCCATAGCGCAGATGGAGCTTGTGCCGTCGGAGCTGCATTTTTGTGGTTTCACACAGCCCATCTCGGAGTGAGACAGTGCACAAAAGCATGTCTTTGCAGGTGGAAGGATTTTTACCAGGTCAGCTGTAGGAAGAGTCATTCATGAGTATTTTCTTTGTGGATATTTGAGGCCCTGTAGCATTAGGGGTCTGTTACGTAAATAGATGCAGGACTTTACATTCAGGACCATGTTACAGGGTAAAGGTCTAAGACTGATTGAAATCAACAGCTTCGTCTTAAATCCCTGTCCCTAAAAATATACACATAAGTAAATATAAAAGAATTCTTTTTCACTCATACCAAAGAAGCAGAAGGTGAAGCCCAAAGCTAATTAGAGCAACATCAGGAATTACTGACATCCGTGAGTAGCAGATCTTGGGCTGGGGGCAGTTTGACTGTGTGTAGCATGAGCTGCTCCCCTTAAATGCTGCAATTTTGTGATTAAAGATTTTTGCAGGGGTTCTAATTGTTTTTAAATTCAGTCTGTTAGTGAAGGTAGGAGAAAGTGAAGCTCTTCTCTCTTTTTGATAGCCTCCAGTATTTGAATACCTGCTTCTGTGAAGTGCAAGGAGGAGTCCTTTATTTCATGTCCTGCCTGTTGTTGTCTTAAAAGAAATGGACAAAATGCTGCCCTCAGGGAAAACGGGTTGCAAAGCTTTTCACCCTTTGTTGGGGCTGGGTTTCACCCAAAGAATTCCCACTTCCTATATTTGCAAACCAAAAAATGTGCTTTAACCAGAAATAGAGCTGTCAGGCAAGTGCTGGGTTGCAGTGTAGATCATCCAGTGCATCTAACTTGGACTCCTTGAAACATTGCTGCTTGCTGCTCTTCACCCCATCAGTCTGTTGGAGCGCTGCCGTACCACTCCATGGAGAAGGGAGGTGATACAGTTCAGGAGGGTAAAGCGGTTCAGAAGGATATGTGCCAGTAGATTGTGCTTGAGGTTTGCTTATATCTGATGGAGGTGCAGGACAGGTGGCAGAGTGTGGTATTGTCCTAAGCCATGGTTGTTTCCTCCAGCAGAGGCCACGGGCTTTGAGCATCCTTTGTGCAAGGAGTCTTAGCAAAGGTGACTCATATTTTGCAAGAATGAGGCCTTAAGTAACTTGCACAGGGAAGGCTGGAAGTTAGCAGGGATATGGGTTCTCCTTGCTTTAAAGGGCATTTGATGATTCAGCACACATATGTAAGCATACCATTAATTTGTGCAGATTTCTACAGTTGTTGGGCATAATAGGACATGTTGGTATACTCGTTCTCAGTGAATAGAATTAATCCACCAGCATAATAGACTAGAATGTCTCTTGAGCCCTGTGGAAGCTATCACGTTAAAACAGGTTTATTCACTTTTAAAAAAATATATTATGTAAAAACTTTTTCAGTGAGTTCATTAAAACCAGGATTTATTTGTCCTTGTAAGACATTGGGGCTCACTAAGAAAAGCCTATTGAGTGTGGGTTTATTTTCCAAGCATGCATTGTGTGTCTGATTCTAAAACCTTTCTGAGAAATAGCTCTTCTGTTTATGCAGGAACCACATTTCCTTCCATGCTAATGTATTTTCTTTAAAAATATTAGTGAGATGCTATGGAGGCACAACATTCCTTAATACATGTATTAATCTTGGCATGCAGTCCCATAACTGCATCAGTTCTAGCTCGCTGACACTAGTTCACGTCCTGCAGAAAACATGAGTCTGAAGCGAAGGATATGGTAAGAGCATTGTAACCTGCTAGGGCTGCTGCCTTTGTTTACCTTTCAATCATTGAGCCAAACTTGTACATGAGGGTTTGGTTGTTAAGCCTGGAGATGTGCCACAACAATGCTTTGACAAGTGTCTTAATGCCAGGAATCACCAAGATGAGTCTTGAAAAAGTCATCTGACCAGATGAAGGTAGTTTTTGTGATGGTAGTCTCTTACATGTTGTTGCAGTTGTGGGTAAAATGTCCTAAGCTCAGAAAAAAAAACACCAGTATTTAAGAGAAAAAGCATTGGGGTGGAAATCTACTGGGCTACTGCGACATAGCTGAGCTGGGTCTCCAGAATGATCTGTGCCACACTGAACGCACTGACTGCACAGTAACTCTTAGTGAGATTAGCTGCTGTTTCAATGCGCAACGTGGGGTGGCCTTCAGTGTACATCCTGTACAAGGCTGTGTGTGAGTTAGGAGGTGGAAGAGTACTATCTTCCTAATGCAGGAGAGCAGTGGGCACCACTAAACCTTCTTAGCTGTTCCTCTTGCATGCTTCTTTCAAGGTCAGCTTCAACCTACGTCTAATTCCTCTGCAAAAGAAACAGATGTCAGGATTAATTCATTTATATCTCTACATCACAGCACAATGTATTTTCTTACTACTGTAATTTGGGTCCTGTAATATATTCACTTGCTTTTTCCCTGTAGCTATTATTTAAGTATGAATATCATTAATCACCATCCCCTCAGAACAGTTGGACTTTTGGGGGAGGGAAGAAATGGGAAGAAAGAGGATATTAAGTTCTTCCAGGATGGCGACTGGGTTTTTGACCATATTTAAGTATTGCACATCAGTTAAGGATCAAAGCGTTGTCTTATCTACAGAAATAACTGCATTCTGCCTGGCCACCACTTGGTCTCGTTATACCTTATTATTTCTGAGATAGAGAACAGGAGAAAGATTTAATTTTTTAGCAGTGAGTTCTTATTTGTTTGAGGTCAGACACATAGTTACTTACTGACAGGCTCATAGTATGTTGGCTCCAGGTGTGGGTTCAGGATCTTGCCCCACTTCTGGCTAAATGAGGCAAATAACATGATCTTTCTCATGCCTTGTGCCTTTCTGTGAATTGGGGCTGGTGTTCTTCCCTGCCTGGCAGAAGTGTTGTGAAGATGAGTTTCTTTAAGACAGGAAGAGTCTCACAGATAGGGAGGCTGGCTTAAGGAGGAAGAACCTTTGGCAGTGCATCATCTCAAGGTGGAATTGCCACTTAGATCCTTTGCTGTAGGACAGCTTCTAGCTCTAGACTGCCTTCACACTTCCTATGTGCAGGTACAGCGTCAGCAGGAAAGCCAAGAACTGTGTCTTTCTCTGAATAGATAGTCCATTCAGCTCAGCACAGAAGGGTGATGCAGGAGATACTGATACTCCTTTTATTTTCCATAGAAAAAGGGTTGTTTTCCGGGTTATGCCAGTTTTCCTAACACTTGGGAGTCCCATCTCACCACAGAGAATGCCAGTTTTTCTGGAAAGTCCCAAACACATTAATTGTAATTTGTTTAAAATAATTTTTAATAGTAATTTAATATTCCTGGAAACAGATGTTGCACATCTGTATTTCACCCAGAGCAAAAGTTAGAGGCCAGGTTGTAAACATGAAAAACAAGGCTGAAATAACTTGAAGTTACAAAAGAACAACTGAAGTTTGTTATTGCATGTGCAGATACGCAGTTGACTGCATATGCAGTGTATAGACATGCAGTATGTGTTTTCCTCTGTAAAACTGCTTTAAAAACTCCACCCCAGTCTTTATTTGACTTTTCAGGTTACTTTTCAAGATCCTGGCTCACCGGTTTCTTTTGGCTTGTGTATATTTATGCTGGTTGTATTCAGAATAAAACAAATTCAGAGTGCATGTTAAAGCATCCAGGTTTTCCTGGTTTCCAGTTGAACTTGAGAACAAGTGGTGGAATTTGGATCAGGTTCACATTCAGAATATTGTCTGGAGATCTTCAAAGCCATGTTTAGTTTGGCCCATGTCTAGATAGTAGTCTGTAATAACACTTATTTTCAGCTTGTAACCGTCATTTGGCTTGGACTCGTTAAATCTGAAGCAGCTCATTCAGAATTTGAGTCAGGTTGTCTGAAAAGCTTTTACTTAATTATTTTTTTTTTAATTAACAAAGCGCTTTCTAATTTCCTTCTTCTTCTGCTCTGTGTTTTACTTGGACTTGTGGCTGTTCCATTCTTTCTAAACCTGCTGTGTGTGTACTTGTACAAACGGAGAAAGAGCGCTATAAAGGGAAAAATGGACAGTACTCGCTGGTAATCACAAAATGGGGATGGTTTGGGGTTTTAGGATGTGTGGGCGAATTCTAGGAGCCCTTCCTGATGTCTCCTGATGTAGTCTGCTTCAATACGATCCAAACTCACCAGCTTTAGTTTGGACCCCAGCTGAGCAACTCATCCTGGGCTGTTCAGCATAGTCCTTGTCCACATGATAGAGACCAATGCAAGATGTTATAGCAACACCTGGACAGCTTTGAGTGAGTGTACAAGGTCATTATTCCCTTGCATTATTCCCTATCAGTTATAATGACCGAGGTCAGATGATTTATACCGTTTTGCTTCTCAGCTGACCTGAAATGCTCCAGTTGGTTACTGCTTGTCATGCAATGTCCCATGTCCTCTCCACCTTGTCACTTGTATAAGCTTAATTCTATTTCAGAAGTAGCCATTAAGGAAATCACTGCGCATGGCTCTAAACTGAGGTTTGCTTCCCATTTGTTAACTGATAAAGAGTTTTACAGCTCAGAAATTCGTGCTGCATAATCGTCTTAACTTATAACCATAAGTAAATACTCTTGAGACAATGTATTCTTTGCATATTGATTAATGGACATGCTCTTTGTATGTAGTCCCTACTTCTGTGCAGTGATTAGAAAATATATGATTGACATTGACATGGTCATCTGTGTTGTTTGCTGATGGGGATATATTAAAAGAGCCAACCAACCAACCAGCAAAACACCAACCCCCAAAATTGATATACCAGACTTCCGTAGTGAATTACCATATTGCAGAATCCTGCATATCTTTTCTTGTGTGTCCTTAATAATTTTGGCTGTATCCCTTCAACTTTCAATCCTACACCTATTAATTGTTACACCTGTTTAAAGCCAGCTCATGATGAAGTTCTCCAAATAACAGTCCTTTAATAGTCCATCAACAGCAATGAATATTTTATCCAACATCTAGCAGTCAAGCAGGGAAGTACCAGTAACCTAAGTACATGGAATGAATGCCTTGCATGCTATTTTAATACAGGAAAAGCAAAAGCCTAACTTTGCAAAATGTCAACACCTGAATTGGTCACACAGATATTTTCTATGCGTTAACGCTTCATGGATTTGGTTTGACTTACATGCTGTGCCCCAGTGATGAGAGCAGTCAGGATGCAACACTTGCCTTCAGAATCTGTGCAGGAAAATAAAAATGGAGTTAAAAATAATAAGTGTGAAAAGTGAAACCGTTTTACTCTTTTCCCACTCCCCTCCCAGCATCGGCTTTTTCAGCCAAGTACAATGCTGGTGCTGGATCAGACTTTAAACCCCTCATTTAGCCATCATTTGTATTTCTGAAAGCTATTATTTAACTATTATATGGAAAGCTGGTAGGCTTATAATTTGAAATAGAAATGTATGCTGCTTCCTTGGCTTTATAATGACATGTTTATCTGCACTCTAATGCTCTCATTGCCCAAGTCTGCACTTCTGCTTAATATGTTTGCAATAGAACAATTGTTTTGCATCAAAATTGCACTAAACCAACAGCATGATGTTGTCTATGTAATTCGTATTCTCTGTGTATCCCCCTCCCCAGACATTTTGCTTAAATCTGTGTTCAGCATAAAAAGTGCAGTAATGGTGGTGTACTCGGCACATAGCTTCAGCACCGTTAGGTCCTTACTGACACCAGTCTGTAGGTTAAGAACACTTCAATTGGTCTAATTTGCAACCTGATCAGAAACACTGACCTGGTTAGTCTTTAACAATGAATGTGTCTAATGATAACTTGTAGACACCCTTAGTGAAGGCAATGATGTGTATACAAGGAGTCATTTCCAGCTACACAGCGTTAGGTCGTCTCAGGCTGCCTTATCTAGGATATCGCCTTGTCCTGCATTTTTCTGCAGCGTGATGCTTTTGTCACTTCTAATGATACCTATCCGTCAAGCTGCATTGATTGAAATGAAGATAAATTGAGTTGGTACAAACAGGAGTTAAATGACTCATTGATATAATTAGGCTGTCAGAGTACCTTAAGTGTAACTTAACGCGTTTTACTAATGTTAATTATATGGTCTTTTATATATGGGAAACTTCAGTTAATTCTGTTCTCCACAAAAGGAGAACACAGACATTTATTAATTGTGAGATGGCTATTGGCTTCATAGAAGCTGTTTGCTAGAGGAGAAGAGGTATGTTTACTGAATTTCCTTTAAGCTGTCAAAAGCCTGAAATTGATAACAACTTAAAAGAATCTAAACTGTTAATAGCTTACATTTATAACTCATCTAATGTGATAGTTTATAACATGAGAGCCAAATGTAGTGTAATAAAACAAGATATTTATTGCAAATGGAAACGTGCTGAATAATGAAACAATACTAATTGCAGTTTAAACAGTTTTGATAGGAGCTGTTTCTGAGAGGATGCTCCAAGCATAGGAGATGAGATATCCTTCATAATAAGGATGCAAAACCCATTCAGGAGATATTCAGAAATAAGCATAGGCTGTATATCTATGTCTCTTACTTCCCCCCCCCCCCCTTTTATTTTCCCCTCTGTTTTTTTTTTGCCTCCCTGAAAATTCTGGGGTTTCTCTTATGTCAGAATTGATCACAGGAGTCAGTTTAATTGGGAAATTCATTTAAAATAGTTTCTAATTGGCATCAGAGAGTTGAAAGTTCAGTACAAAGGTGAGATCTAAGCTTTCTAATTAGATTGAATGCAGTCTGACTTAAAGAATAGTCCCGATAATTACGGAATTTAATGCAAAATTATATTTTAATGAAAAAATGGTGATTTTTTACAATGGGAAGTCCTGCAATTCTCATTCAGCCTTTCATCTTACTTTTTAAAGAGGAGATAAATTGATTCATGCATCTGCATGTGAATTTCACGTTAAAACCCCTCATAGTTCTATTAAATATTAAGACTATTATAATTTAAGCTTTTCTGGATGAAGCTGATAGGTCTGCAGTTTGGGTGCAAAACCTTATTCCAGGCTTTCTGAATTTTCTTACTCCAGTATAATTTTCTTTTGCATGGAAATTGCATTATGAACTCAAGTTTTCCCCCCTCCCCGCCCATTCAAACCCCCCCCCCCCCCCAAGTTGTTTGATGCGGCTGAAATTGAAGGCTGAAGTAGAGGGGGCCACTTAAGTAGTGAAGGGTTTTTCTTTGTAAATAATAGATCAAGAGCACCGTAGCTGTATCTAATGGAGCCGTATGCAGCCTCTGTTCCAAGGACAGCGCAGGGTTTAAAAAAACATAACCATAGTTCATCCCCATCACTAACCTGTGGTCAGTTTGGCTGCTGCTGTTGGCCAGTCACATGTTTTAATTCATCAGGCATGGGGATGTTTTATAAACCTCTGATAATATCAACACATGAATAGCTGGGATGATCGCCGGGATTTCCAGACTGAAATGACAAGGGAAAATAAAATGCAAGGGGTGTTTTTTAAAAGCTGCTGCTTCTTTTCAAATGCAGGGGTTTACCTGAACACCGCTAAACTTCCCTTACAAGCATTGAAGTTAAGGTGTGTTGTTGCAGAAACTGAACTAGCCACTCTCCAGATTTCTTCTCTTCCTTGTATTTTAATCTTTTAAAAATATTTGAAAGTCTGCATCTGTTTGCTTCTTTGAGTTAAACTTGAGCTTATTGAAATGGGGTAAAGAAGCTCATTCCTGGCATGCAGTGCAGAATTTCAGGGTTAGGAGAAATAGTTTATCATTCCTTGCTATTTTGGAGGAAAATCTTTACACTTAATGGATGTTACACTTTTCTTTCTTTTTAGTCAGATGTCCTTAGCTCTTTTCTTCCAAATTGATGTAATTTCAATGTCAAAATAAATAGTGATGTCATTGGCAAAAAAAGAGACAATTCTTGTTAGAAATATGAATTTTAGAAATAAGGTAATAGCATGTTCCCTATCCGTGGTCCAGCAGACTTGCGTGAATGGAGTCAGAGGCTCAGGAGTCACTGCTCAGGCAAAACTCCCATTTGCAATTGATTTCCCGGATTGGGCCCTAACTACAGAATCATTCCTAGAAATTTCAAAGGCAAAACAACATTCGAAAAAGCTGTTGCAGGACAGATGCATTCTGTTTTACACTCCCTTCTGTGCTTAAAGCAGTTTGTAGCAGTGTCTTGTTTCTTGAATGACAAGGGTGTATTTCCTTGTAAAATGATTCTGCTTTCTTGTGCCACTCCTTGATGAAATCTTGTAAAATCGAAAGAAGAGGGGGTTTTGGTGATTTTTGCAGGGTTTGCAATCAAACCCAAACCCAGATATTCCCTGAGAGTTTTTACATGATTACCTTCTGAAGATTTTCTGCCTAGATATTTTTTATATTGTTGCCTGCACACTGATTTATTGTATGGTTTAATCTGCTTCACTTGTGTTTGAAACAATTGTATATGCTGACTGATAAATAATTGTTTGCTTAAACAGAAATTATTGTGTGCACAGGTTGCAGTCATCTGCCATAAATTACAGGAGATAAAGCTGTGCTTTGCCTTCCTTCTCAGCAGCGTTGCAAGGGGTGCGGCAGATCACAATGTGTCCAAAATGAAATTTTGGAGAGGTGGAAAAAAACCAAACAACTCAGCCACAAATGTGTCTCAGTTCCTTCGTTTTTCTCTTGTGCTGTAAAATAATCTTACAAGTTTTTCAAGCTGCCTTCATTTCATGTCCAGCATCTCCCCAAATGTGGCCGAGCTGAGACGCTTGTTTTGAACTGGGTTTGTTTCTGTGTGCGGGCAGGAAGACGCTACGAGAGACACAAATGCACCTCACCAAACCTCTCAGGAGTTCTCTTCCTGTTTTTCCTTTTCTCTGCCTTCTCTAGTTTGTTTCCACCTAGCAACACAAATTATAGAACCCCCTTCAACATAACCTGGTTTTCCTTACCCCTTTCACCTTTCAGCTACTTCCCAGAGAAATCAGATGTGGAAAAGCCAAAATCCCGGGGTATGATGATCCCATTCAATTAGATGATTCCTACTGTTTGTTTCCTTGCCAGTTCTCCTGCTTTCTGTTTTGTACTTTCTTAGCTAGTGCCGGGAGAAAAAAAAAGAGGCAGCCTGACAGCTAATAGATACCCCTGCCATCAATTGCCGAGACATTTTGTCTTTTGTGACATTGAGGAAAAGACAAGGAAGGGAATGGCAGCAACCAAAAAATGTCAAAAGATCAAAAAATCAATGGGCCGAAGGAATGTGATCTGTTTATCAGGGTGTAGCTGCTCTTTCTGTTTGCATTAAGTCCGAGTGAGTGTCTTTGGTTGCCACTAAACTTGCTTTTATTCACTCCCTAGGAGATGTAATACAAGCATGAAACGATGGCTCACAAAGCAGGCGCAGCAGTGAAGTAAATAAATAAGTAAAGCAAGCTAGGGCTTCTTTAAAGACCACAAGATCAGGTTTATTGCCTTGTAGGGTTGTGGGATTTTTTTGCCTCACATTAAACACGCTTACCTTTCTCCAGAAACTTGTTGCTGAGCGCAGCAAATGGCCCACGTTGTGTTGACACGGGTGTCTTGTTTCTGTGTTACCGGGAGGTTATTTTTATGTATTTATTTTTGAGAATGTCAATAAAATGAAAAGAGGGCGAGAGTTCAGCGAGCGGAAGTTCTGGCAGCTGATTGAACGCATGTGCTTGGCACTTGACAGTTTGCGTCAAGTCTTTGGTTGGACTTTTCCTTTGCTTTCCCGGGCAGGGAGTTGTGTTTGTTTTCTCTGAAACATGAAAAGAGTTGGGCGAATGCAAATGCAAGGCAGCTCCGGCGTGTGCCTTCCCCCTGCATGTCTGTAATGTAGTGCTTGCTGGGGTTTTAAAGTTCCTGGATATTGCGTAGCTCATAAATTCTTCACAAGCATGGATGGAAGGGGGGAGAGGTGTGTGTGCGTGTGTGTGTATCAGGAGAGCGCGCGCATGTGTGTGTGTGTAAGTGCCATGCCAGCCTATGAGAGTCCGATGGAGCAGACAAGGCAATGCTACAGTCTGTTGGATAAATTTTTCCTCACCCCTTGTAGTTGTTATGTGATTGGAAGTATGGCTAGGGCTGCATATTTTATAAACTTTCTATTAAAGTTGTGGCATGTTATCATAAAACTGAATTGCGATACTTTGTATTACACTCTGGGATTGAGAGATAGACATAGGATTAAAAAAACAATTTCTAGGCATTTCTAGATGATAAATTTAATTTTCTTTGCTATTTGGAGGTCTTCTTTGAAAATGCAATTGTAATGAACGCATTCAGAACTGGAGAATAGATTTACCCTTGGCTTCAAATAGTTGACGTTATCAGGCTCTGTCATTCGTTCCTTCCTATTTTCGGGCTGCTAATTGATGTTTTTGATGTCAGCAAGAAAATTGAAGAAAATGTCATGTGTGAACCAGTGCGGAAGTTAATAAGATTGACTTCGTTGACAGAATTTACAATGAGCGCAGAGACCGCATAATGGGACCGCTGCGAATTCGTGTGCTCTCTTTGGAGTCAAAATTGACACCTCACGCTAGGCCAGCGGTCAATAGAAAAGATGCAACATTTGGGAAGGTTCCTAATCTCAGGTTTTCTCCTTTTCCTTTTTTTACCTCTTCCTCTTCTTTCCTGTTTTTTTTTTTTTTTTTTTTTTTTTTTCCCCTCCTCTATTACCTTTTGGTCTATGGAGCTTATTTTGTTGCACAAGCAGCTGTTTATCCAAAGAGCTACTGCTTTGGACCAAGCCAGAGCCTTAGTTCAATCTCTGAGAGCTCCACAACAATGCCCATTTTTTATGCTGTTTTGAGTTTGAAAGCAAAAGAGTCTTGAAAGGTTAGATTAAGATGTGTCTTAAGGAAAGCTATACTAATATTGGACAGGGTCACTGCATATGCTTGGGCTATGTGCAATAAAGCTGAAACTCAAATCCCTTCCATATAAAGGAAGGGAGCTGTGGGACACCTACCTGAGCATTAAGCATTAGAGAAAACTGCAGCTAAGCATTACTCTTCCTCTGGGCTCAAGTGTGTGTGCATCTATGTAAGCATGTACACCTGCGTGTGCAGCCTCCAAAACTCCTGACTTTTGCCAAGGTGGTTCTTCCTCCCCCTCCCCCTTTTTTTCTTGGATAAAACAGGAATTCAAACTTTTTCAAAGTAGTGAAAGGCTTCACTGTAATAGTTTAATTTTCCAGTAATGTGACAAAGTTTATTGGATTTGTGTGTATAATTATGGAATGGATTAGCCGAGTTTGGTTCAGTGAATCTGATTATTTTCTGGCCTTTAGGGAAATGCGCTAAAACCCTAATATGTCCACTACCCCCAAGCGGTCTCTTTTTGAAGGCACCGCACAAAATGTGGTCTCTACTAGTGTTCAGCCTCCAAGGATCTTCAGTGAGAGACATTATTCTTGGAATATCCAATTAATTCCACGGGCAGTGATCAGTTAGCGCTTCTTCTTCCTTTCTCGCCATTTGAAATGCTAACACAATGAATTTTTTCTCATTGGTCTGCGTCCCTCGGCTAAGCTGTTGCCGCGGGCTGAGAATTTCATCGACTGATGAGACCAGAGGCTGCGCCGATAAAAGGTTACAGTACGTGATTTGCATGCCAAGCGGGGTTTGGTTTCATGAACTTAAAAGTTCTTTAACTTTTATTTGACTTCTTTTCTTTTGTACATAGATGAGAGTTGTTGGAAAAAAATACTCCCAAATTTTCAGGTTTGTTTTCTCCTCAAAAATCACTTAAATTAGTAATTAGTTCACATTACAGTTTCGGTTTGGACCCTCTTAAGCAAACAGGTATGAAACGTGATATCTTGTGTACAAAGGAAACAACTAGATGTCTGTGCCAATCAATGAAAACTTAGGTTTAAAGAAGAGCTTGAAAACTGTAAGAGGTTTCCAAACAGATTTGGCCAAATCCAGTGTTTCCATTTTCTCTTATAACACAGTGTTGGAGTGCGTTGTAACTAGGCTTTAATTCCTTCAGTAATTGCAGGATGTTCTGTGAGGCATAGCAGAATGAAAGTAATATATTTGGCCTTTGTATGTATTAAAAGAGGGAAATCTCTGTGTCTTTTGAGGGGTGGGAATTGGAGCCATGGGTTAAAATGACACTAGCACATTCCTGGAGGGTGATTAATACAGACTGTTTGGCACTGTTATTCAATGGTGAGTTGGTGGAAGTTCTTGAAGTATTAATTATGTTCCATCAAGCACGAGCAAATGCTCCAGCAGCAAAACAAGGAAGCTGTTATCTTTGTCTTCAGTGCAGTGTTTTGCACAATTGCCTGTGCAATTCAGTCTGAAACGTTGGCCATGCCAGCTAGGATGGGGTTCCAGGACTGAACAATGCCGTGATCCTAAGGTAAACGAGCTGATCCTAGAAGTTAGAGGTAAACTAAATTGAAACAAAGCAACTACCGCATGTCAAATGCAGGCTTTTATGATTCAGTGAGGGTGAAGGAAGGTGGTGCTGAAATAAAACCGCACACAGAAGGTCTACGCGTCTATGCTGTGTTGTTCTTGACTCACAGAATGTCTTAGATGTACGTTGTAAGCCGTTGACAAACTTTGTTGGTTTAGAGATGTGACGGATGTATTTTCTGATCTGAGAAGTATTTGGGGGATAGAGGTAATTTTTTCATTCTCTTTTCTTCTTCCCTCCTCTCTTACCACCACAGCCCCCCCCCTTCCAAAAAGAGCATCAGTCTTCTGCACAACTCTAATCTTAGAGGCTGGATAATACGGTTGGAGATTTGACATATTCTCACTGAAAAAAAATCAGGAGACCCTTACCAAAATTGTTAGCAAAAGGGACTGGCAGAACTAGGTACAGAGCGAGGTGGGTTTTTTTTTTCTCCCCTTCGTTTCCCTAGCTGTCTAGGAGGAGTAAAGCAGGTGGCTCCCCGTGGCTGACTTTTCATGACAACATGCCATTAGAAATTGCGGTCCTGTTGATCAATCCACTCGACATGACAGCTTTGCCGCAAGGCCTGGCTCTTTGAGCACCAGCGCTCTGGCTTTTCCCTCCTTTTTTCCTTCACTAATTGGTGAAAGTTTTTACTGTGCTTGTGGCATAGGAAATTCTTTTGAACATTGTCACAATCAAGTGTTGACTTCTTTAGAATTGCAAGTAGGTTAAGTGAGTATCAACATTAAAAAAAAAATATAAAAACCCACAAAAGGTATTACCATCGAAATTTTACTGAAGTAAAATTGGGAAAATGCACTGATTGAATTATCAAAACATGTTTTGATGCGGAGGAGTCAATTAAGATAACGCTCCTTTTCAACTTTGTGGAGCCCAAGATGCTCCCATGTTTGTGTCTCAAGAAGTAGAAAGGGAGAGCTGAATTTAGAGTTCTTATTTTCTGTCTTGCTTAGTCGGAAGCACAGAACTGAGCCACATCTTTCAGTTTAAACACAAATGGCTGCATGTTTGCTCCTGAAAATTTAATACATAGTGGATTTTTTTTCCTGGTGATTTAATATGCTTTAAACCATTATGCACCAAATAAGATATCTTAGTAAATTCTGTTTCTCAAAAGACAGAAAAGAAAAAAGCCTAAGTACAGTATTCAGGAGGAGGAGGAGGAGGATAGCTGTGTGTTCGCACATAGCACGGGTAAGCTAATTGAGCATTTGTGTGATTCTTCCATCAGAAATGCAGTCGGGAAACTTCTGTAACAGGTTTAGTGAGAAACTCCCTCGCTGAAAATAGGATTATTGATGATTGCAGATAAAAGTTTATTAAAACGGTTGAATACTTGTTGACAAATTCAGGTGAAGATTCAAAAAGAATGGTTATAAAAACTATCTTAATGAGGAAATAATGTTGCAGGAAAACATTCTCATCTAGTACATTTGCTTAAAATGTACATTTGAATTACTGTAGATAGAATTGTTGTTCTTAGTTTCACAGGTTGCTGTATATTCATCCTTAAACACGAAATCACTTTTTACCATTCATAAATCCAGGGAAACCTTATCGTTAGTTAATGCAATTTCAGAGATGCAGGTGTATTCAAAATAGTCTGTGCAACGGCATTGTGACAATGATCATGGGAAAGAAATCGGGAGAGAATGAATGACAAAGAACGGGAAAAAGGGATATATAAAGTGTGGAGGTGGCTTTTATTTAATAATGCATACGTAGCAATAGGGGACTTTGCATAGAATTCTTTCAGCTCTCTTAAACCCAATCTAAGGTTAATTTATAATAAATAATTACAGTTTTAGCAGTAAAATGAGTCCCTGTGAAGCTGAGAGGGAAAGGCAGTAATACAGTTCTAAAAGCTGAACGTGCTCATAGTTTTTGTTGCAAGTGTAATAGCTACGACTATATTTTTTTTGTAGATCAGACGTCTGCACCGAAAGAAGCATAAATTCATATAATTAATTTTGCCATTGTAAAAATCATTTGCTAAAATTTGCATTATTAACATTATCAAGTCGCTGGTTGGTGAGACATCTGTCATGACGAGTGAGAAGGGCAGCTTAGGGAGAATTGGGCTTTAAACCCTCAGCAGATCGGAGTTAGGATCAAAGGCGCTTGTTTTATGTGGCTGTGTGACACTTTGAAGTCTTGACTGCACCTACAGCACTCATTTCATCAGGTTCACTGGTGTCTTAATAGCAGATCAATAAGTTTCAAAGTCGGAGAGTTAATTTGATACTAGTGCTGATGTGGTCGTGCTGGGGAAGCAGAGAGAGGCAGGCAGAGAAAGCAAGCCTATTAACCATCCTGATAGGGAGAGGTGTGTACCGATGTTGATGGATACCCGTAAAAATCCAAACTGCAAATATTGACCTTCAGTTTGAAAGCTCCACGTACTAAAGGCATCGAGGTGTTTACATTATTGAAAGAGATTGTATG
The DNA here is from genome assembly GCA_032466535.1 of Forpus xanthops. Taxonomy (NCBI): domain Eukaryota; kingdom Metazoa; phylum Chordata; class Aves; order Psittaciformes; family Psittacidae; genus Forpus; species Forpus xanthops. The sequence continues at coordinate 133,630 of JASSUY010042957.1, forward strand.
CATGAGAGGTTGCTGCGCTAGCACCGCACTCCAACCAAGCAGTGCGAAGTTGGAAGAAAGTTCCCCTAGTACCGAGGATAAACGCGTGCTCCTGAAGCCCCTAAAGCATCACATCCTTTGGTGATATTTCCTGCATCAAGCTGGCTACCTCCGCCCCCACCCCATGTAAAAATAAAGGCATATATAGGGGGGGAAAGGAGGAGAGAGGGAGACAAAAAACACAGTGGGCAGCACATTATAATAGCTGTTCATTTCTTTTTCTCATCCGTTTCCAGCTTGTTTGCTTTCCTGCTGTAACGCAAATAGTTCACAAGAAAACAAATGTATTTTTAGATGAAGTGGCTTCAGTGACACTTTGTTTTACTACCGGGTAGATTTAAGTATAAATCTATGTATTAACCATTGTCCTCCAGGGCCACTTTTTACCAGTCCTGTGACGATGGAGCTCATCAGTCCTTTTCCAGCTTTTGGTATGAGCCCTTGGTCATGTTTCCAGAGCAGAATTTTGTCTCTTTTCCAATAAATTCGGCTATGTTAAAACTCACTTCTCCTGAATTCTCCATGCCGCTTCTTCTCCATCAGTGAATCACAAACCCAGGGATTATTTATTCAGTTCATTCAGTTTATTTGGGTGCCGGACAGCTCCACATAACGCAAAAAATCAAGAAAAAAGAAGGAAAAAACCACTTCTATGGCATGTAAACGTACCGGAGGCGAGTAGCTACTCAAAGACCAGCAAAAGTGTGCTAAAGCAGTGCAGGACTTTTCTTTTCTCTTTGTTATTTTGAGGTTTTTTTTTTTTCCTCCTCTCTTAGGATGGCGTAATAGTAGGGGACGAGGGGTAAATATGGTTGATGCAAACCATGCAAATTGTGTGCACAGACATAGAGACGCTGAAGCCTCCCCCCACCCCCAAAGAGAAACCCTTTTTTATTTTCATAAGAACTTTGCCATCTGTATGTACAGCAGAGGTTCCCTGGCACCAGAGGTCAAATTCACACCCTCTTCGAACAAAACTCTAATTTAGATTGTTCATCTAAGGGTTGATAATGGTATTAGGGGGCCAGTGGGGTGGTCAGTGGGAGCGGTAGATTAGCGCAGTAGCCCTGA
>JASSUY010042959.1:0-11930 GCA_032466535.1 Forpus xanthops
TCCAACAGTTCCATGTCCTTTTTATGTTGAGGACACCAGAACTGCACACAATACTCCAAGTGAGGTCTCACGAGAGTCATGATATAAAAATACAGCACTGCCCCCAAAGAGCTTAAAACTGAAAGATAGTAGCAAACAGGGACAGAGAAACCAACAAGAGACCCAAAACAGTTCCCAAATAATGACAGCAGACAAATGGAAATACAAGATGAAGAACATAATCTTCTACCAGCTTTCATTTTAGGAAGTTACAATTTTAGCAGAAAGATGAGAAGAAAACAACTATCAATTCTGCTCTGCAATATTTCCCCAGTAAGAATAGAGCCTGCCATAAGTCAACAAGGTGTGTTTTATTTCACATGCATAAGCAGTACAATTGACTCCAGGTGATGTTAACTTACTTCAGGTTTTAGCAAATGCATAACTGTTCTGTTGAGTGAAGGCCAAACCCCACATATTTCATTGAAAAACATTTCAGTGCAATCAGTGCAAACAACAATAGTCTTCTCATGCTCAGAGAATCACACAGAAAGCCCCTCTGAACCCAGTTACAAAGTGGTAACAGCTATTTGGTATTACACTTCAGCTGCTTCTAATGCTCTTTCCATAAAGATAAAGGTAGCTACAGAGTTCACTTATTTAAGGGATGAAAGGGAGAGGCTTGGCAAAAAAAAAAAAAAACAACCAAAAAGTAAGGGTAAGGTTGGGATTCTCTGGCTGCAGACTGTTCTCCCTGTTTTAGCCTTCTAGGCCATGAACCAGCTCGGAACACAAGCCTGGAAAAGTCTTTCTACCTTTCTACTTGCATCACACTAGGGTATGGTTTTAGTCCACTACATGTGAAAAATATATTAAACACCCTTGTAAGAGATACTATTAATATATGCAAAATATCCAATTAAATATTCTTCAGAATATTCATAATCTTCATTCTAGTGCCTTGTATCAAATGCCTTTATGAAAATAAGTTAGCCAAATTTGATCTCTGTTTGATTTGCTTCCCATTCTTCTAAGGCTGCAATCACAGCCAGCAAGGCCAAGAATCTGGGTAGAAAACTGTTCAACATGAGCAGCAAGTAATCATTCACGGCCAATAACTTATCCTGGATGATAGCTGTGAAGTCAGCTTGGACTGCAAAGTGACAAGTTTAGTTTAACATCTTTGCCTCTATATTTGTAAAAAAAGTCTTAAGGAGTCTCTCTACAGCCTCTACATCTCCAACTTTTCCACAGCTTTCTGTGGGGTTTTCCAAAGGTCTGAATAGAGAAATTCAGGGCCCTTTGAACAATGCAGCATCCTCTCTGTAACACTGAGGAAATTATTAGCACAGTCAAACCTTGGGAACCAAAATAAACATTTTCATTATGTTACCTGCATATTTTTATGTCTACAGGTGATGCATTCAAATTGATTAAAGTCACCGCAAGCCCAAAAGGAAGAGATACTATATATGTTTATATATATAAACTATATATTATGAACTATATATGTTTAGACTAAATAAATTCTTAAACTGAAGATCTAAAGTATAAATTTGTGTTGTTAGAAGTTTGTGACGTTAGTAGTTGGCAGCATAGAGCCACAAAATAAATTGGGCTGGAAGGGGCCTCTGGAGGTTGTCTGGTCCAACCCTCCTATCTCCATTCATGGATAGTGATACAGAATGCATGAAAAGTGAAAGGAAATTCAAAAACACACTGATGCTAAAACCCTTTGATAATTCAGGATTAAATGAGAAATTTATCTCTTTCTCACAGAGTAAACAAACTAACACTTGAGATTTCTTACAGAGAAATTTTTCATTTATGCTTTACCAGATATTACACAAACAGCAGCAATGTAGTCTTTGCCCCAGAGTTCTTATAGTTTGAACTTGGGGAAAACTGGATGAAGTAGTTGAAAAGCTCTGAAGCAGACTTAATTTCTTTTTAAGAGACAGTAATTAAGAGAGCCAGAATCAGAGTTCACATATACATGCATCCATACATGTACATGAGGAGTAAATTTTTCTCACCATAACATATTTCCTACTTAATATTTTCCAGTAAAAAGAGAAACCTCTTGTTGAGAGATTTGGTCTAAAACTATTCTGTATAACTGTATTAAAAAATAGTGGGAAAACTTTATTAAAATAGTAGTGGGATAAGTCCATTCATTTTGTAATTCCACTTATTTTCCAGTCTCTACAGTCCAGATGCTGTAGAGGGAGAAGAAAAAAAGAGGGGAGAAAAATCAGGAATATGTCAAGCATACTCTCTGGCAAAAACTAGATCGAGCTGATAAGCCTGCAGACTGCTGTGCATTCTCCATCACAGCCTTTAAAAAGTGAAACAACCACACTGTGCTTCCAAAAATAATATTCAAAAATAAGACTGAAGATAACACGATTTTTGAAGAATCTTGATATTTCAGTCAAAAATGAAAAATGCTGCTTTGTCTTTTCACCGTGCTTTTCTTGTCACCTTACCAGGCCTAAAGCCTCTCTTACTAGGGAGTAAAGATTTTAAAACTTTCACAATTACACAAGATGAAACAATATTTCTTGACATGGGAGAGCAGCTATCCTCAAAAATTCACTTGTGCAAAGAACACTGCAGCAATATGAGCTGTAGTTCAGATGAGAAATTCCCTCACCAGGATCACAGAAGAAACAGGCTTGAAAGGAAACTCTGGAGACCATCTAACCCAACCTCCGGCTAAAGCAGGTTCACCGAGTGCAGATTTCACAGGATCACATCTAGGCAGGTTCTGAATATCTCTAGAGGAGACTCCACAACCTTTCTGGACAGCCTCTTCCAGTGCTCCGCCACCCTCAAAGTAAAGAAGTTCCAGTCACACAAGCTATCCCCACAGTGTCACTGTTATTGCAATGAGATCATGGTCCTGCAACTTGCAGATAAGTAATCCTTTTCTCTAGGAGCACAGATGCCTCCTGTGTCCCTCCTTTCATTTCCCTGATACATTTTCTTACACATATATATAAACTTCTGCTTCACCTCCACTACCAGAGCTCAAACATTGCAAAAGTAATAATTGTTCTCAATCATCATTAAGTTATATACATTATTAACTTATTTTACATGAAAATAAATGGGCATAAAACCATGAAGTTTAGTCAAATTAACATAAGGTCTGTGAGGAAGGAATAAAACTTACTTCCTGAACCCAGACTTTTTTAAAGCTTCCTTTTATGATGGATTTTACCCTGAAAAGAGAATAAACTGAAAAATATTAAAGCGCAGTAGTTCAGAAAAAGAAAGAAAGGAGGAAAAATGCTCATGCCTATGTCAACAGAGCTTGAGTTAAAGCTTAAGAGGTCTGCTTCTCAGTAGCCATAGGGTTCTAAGAAAGAGCTATAGTACACACTTGCAAAGCACAGTTGTTCTGGCTCTGCTGAGATACCCATGCACAGTGAGAGCCACTTATCTGTTGTCCATTTATTCTCATGGAAGAGTAATGGATCTGACAGCCTTAACAGAGCAGGTAGAAAACCATACGTGCCAAAATTATATCCCTTGATGGAGCTTTATTTATTTAACATTTTTAAAAAAAAAAAAAAAAAAAAAAAAAAAAAAAACAACCAAAACAAAAACACACATTTTAAACATATTGAGATTACATTAAGCTTGCAAAGTCAAGCATTCAAAGATGCAGGAAAACACCAGAGTTAAGGTATTCTATGCGAATTTAATTAGTCTCATAAGATGCAGGCCTCACAAAGCTTATCATTATTCTAAGGTGCAGTCTTTCATTACTTTATCATTTACTTCTCTTCTTTCCATCTCCCCAAGTAACATCAAATGCTGCTTGCCAAATTTCAAGTGGAAAAGCATAGACTGTAATACTTTTCCCCTTCGTGAAGCAAGATGCAGAATATTTTCCCTTTGTAATGTGAACAAAACAATGTCATTTTCTGTCAGCTCGTTCTGATGATTTAAGCTAGGCTGTACACTGATTTAAGCTTGGATGAAATCCCCTCATCTCCACCTCTCCTGAATGAAGACACCCATCTGGAAAGTTTCAGGCTAAACTATTTAAGCTTTGGCAGAGTTAACACAGACAGATAAAAACATGACCTCTGGCTGAAAGTGTAAAGGAACCTTAAGCATAGGTAAAGTTAGCAGCCCTGTCCATCACAGAAACACAAGCAGAAGAATGAGATCGTAATATTCTGAAGTTTTTACAGGGTGGGAAGGAGATCGCTGTCAGACCTGTGCTGGGAGCATGCTTAGTGCCTCTTCCAGCCAGTGCAAAGGCATCCTTCAGTAACAGGATTAACAAGCAGATATTTGCATGTTTTCCTGTACCAGATCTGCCAAAGCAACCAGTCCCTGGCCTTCCAAATCTTCTGTTTTACCATCATTTGCACTACCCCAGCTCTGGGAATACACGAAATATTCTTTTCTCAGTATATGCTGAGGAAGCATTTTGTTAGCCGCGTCTTTCTTCTGCCCACATCCACGGTTTTCATTCACATTTGAAAACTAGCTTTAACAGAAATGCAGCATCCCAGAGATTGTTTTCTTTCCCTTGCATCCATTTACTATTTCACTGGCTGTTATCCACATCATGTACTATTTTGCACTAAAACATGCAACCACAATAGTAATTTCCCTTCTGACCAATAAAAGAAGTCTCCCATTCATTCAAAAACCATGTTCAGCTAATTCAGAGACATTACTGAACCAACTGCAAGAACCACCAAGGGAATGCAGTCTCCGTCTTACACAGCATATGTAATTAACATTCCCTTCTACCCTCCAGAGCTATGAACCTCAATCTCAGTAATAAACAAACTATCCAGAAACTTGGTCTTAGGTCAGTGTTGTTCAATTAAGATACATGTAAGATGCTTGGCTGTTTTTTTAAAAGCAGGAGCACTGTTACTTTGAAAGACTTGCAGCTGGCTGAATGGGAGGAATGTGAAAGTAATGTTCATTGGTCATCAAAATGGGATACACACACAACATTCATGTCAAGAAACATCATGGGGAAAAGCTTTCCCTCTTCCCACTCTTCTACTGCAGGATAGGTTCAAAGCAGCCAAAATTGTCTTCCAGATATTTGCTCCCCTCTTCTGGGACACCCCAAAAGCTGCTCTGCACAGCCAACACAGTGGACGGTGGCTGCTAGAGCTTCTTAGAGGAGGCATCTGCACACATTATTCAGCAGCTACAGGGGCGCATACAGTCCAGTGCTGCTCTGCTGCTTCCTTACGCTGGGAAAGATTTAAGTTCAGCAGTGAGCAGGAGTGAGTAACTTTAAACTTAAAGCTCACTAGCCTGCACTACTGGTGTTTCCCAGGCTGTTAGGCACACCTACTCTATCCTGCTCTAAAATCTGCATAATTTATAATTATCCCCCATTTCAACATTATGAACTGAGGAAGCAGGTTGATTTACCTTGGGGATAGCTTTAAAACCAAAAGTTTGTTACAAAACACTTCTCACCCTGGGGAGCTCCCACCGTTTCCATCAGGGTGGTTCAAGTTCATGGCCTAAATGGTCTCCTTGACTGCCTGGCTTATGGCCTGCAGGCCATATCACCTGCCTCGGGACATCAGCTAAGGCCCTCCATGAAATCAGCTCCTGCCAGGATCAACAGCCCTAAGCAGCCTCTGCAATGTTTCATGTAACCACTTCCAGGCAGCCACAAGGTCATTTGGTTGAAGAGGGAAATGTTTGGTTTGTGTTAGCTAAAATTAGTCAGCGGGTACAAGGTATTCTTTTACTTTGGTGTTAGAAGCCTGAGAGTAGCTGGATGTTCTCAATGGAAAGATTATTAATGTAATTATGAAATATCTTCCTTTCAAAATTGTCATGCCCTCTGGGTGGCACAGCACTCACAGTTGTCCTAGATGGAGTAGGGTTTTAAACACAGCAGGAGAAAGGCTCTGGTTTTGGACTCTTTAATACTTGCTTGCAAGCCTCTGAGCTGGTTTAAAGCCACAGCAGCTTTTTTTCCATCGGCCTCCTGATAGAAAGCCTTTGCCTGCAAAACATGCCAGCGAGGCTTTCATCAAAATGGTACCCCTTATATTCATGTAAAATTGTTATGTGTTGATACAAGCATGTTTTTCTCACAGATCTTCAAAGCTCAAGTGTTTCCTATATGTACAATTACTAAGGACACAGAACATTCCATTGGAAGGAAAGTTTGACATTTAAAAAAATCATTTACCCATACAAAACCAGAACACAGATGGGCAGTCAGGTTTCTATTCCTTTCTCTTTGAATTGTGCCTTCTCCCCCTTTTGTGAAGACAATCTCCAGTCCTTAGTGAGTCCTCATCCACTCCCCTATCTGCTTAGCTGACTGAGAACGTGCAGTAAACTCACACCTATATCTGTGTGTTCACTCAGAGATTTCCTGTTCTTTCAGAAAGCTGATTTCTTCAGAGAGCAGTTCCAAGGTGGCCCCATCTAAATGGGAGACACAAAGGATAAATGACGATATTCAGGAGATATTTAATCTTATTCTGCTGTATATCAAGGGATTGCACTGATGATACTGAAGCATCATAGTTATCAGCAGCAACTGATAATGAGCATGTGGACAGATTCCTTATACTTTAACAGACTCAGGCGGTTTTTGCACATGGGTAATGAGGGATGCTTTTGTTTTCACTTAGTAAAGGTGAAGTCCAAGATTCAGCCCATCTGCAACATGAGTTCATTTCTCCATAAATACAATTATTCTCTCAGAGATAAATTACTTCAATAATTCTGCCTAGGATAATCCAGTGCTTGGAATGAGGAGTACAGAACCTCTGAGAGCTTGAAAACCACTTTATTATGAAGATGAATGATGAACAAATAAAGAATAAATAAATACATAAATAAAAAGGCAGCTTGACAGACTGGCAATTGCTCTCTAATACATTAGCACACAGTGTTGGTTTTGACAATAAGTTGAAGTCTTGGTGTAACTATGCAAAAATCAGAAATTTATTACTTCCTATTTCTATTCATTTCTCCATTATTTCAGAAACTGTTTCAGGCAACTGATAGCTGCCTGAGTTTTCTCTAATTGACCAAATTACACTGACTTCAACAGCAGCAAAGAAATCAAACCATGTCAATCTACTACATATTATTCAATCCATTCCAGGAATTTTTACAATCTAAAGCATATCACAAATATCCCAAGTATCAACAGCTGTGCGGGAAAAAACTGCATCCCTCAATCCTTCAATGTAAAGAGAGTATTTTGCCTCAATGTAAAGGATGCTGCAACACTGATATGATTCCAGCATTACATCAGTAGCACTAGATTCTACAACATGGAAAAAATCAAGTCCTGGCACCTCAGCCCAACTTTGTCAGCCAAGTTGTCTCCCCAGCTTTACTCTTAGCATAAATCTCAACCTTTAAAATACAAAAGTTAAAGGAGCAATCCTCCTTACAAAAATCAACCCAGAATTTGGCAAGACTTGGAAAACCTTAAAGGGTTAACTCCACATCTGCTTCCATTTGTTGGTATCTTTTAATTTTAACTGAAAAAAATGAAAAGCTGTAAACTGGATGACAAGCATGGACATCAAATATTAGTGTTTCTGTTCATTTCCCATGCAAAACAAGAATTCCAGTTTGCTACTTTATTTTTAGATATTGCTTGCTCATAAACAGCCTTGTAACCTCATCCGTGGGTTTTGAATTTGAAAAACTTACACTGCAGATTGCATTTACACTTTGCAGTTGCTCTAGGTATAACATTTTAATGTTATTTCAAAGGAGATGTTGTCCTGACCTTTCCATTCTACCAGCAGATGTGCAAAAAGCAGAAGACTACTGAAATTTTTTACTGCCTTTTTTTTTAGAAAGGAAAAATGTGTTAAGATATTTCTCTGTGTCAGAGAAGTTTTGCTTAGGAAAAAAAAATAAGACAGATTATAACAAGTATAAAAAGGGGGATAGAGTGATGATAGAGGAGTGTTGAAGTGCAGCTGCTGCTCTCATCGTCTTTGAGGTTGCTGCAGGGAGCTGTAATGGACAGGCAACTTGACATATGCCCTTGAACAGCAGCCTGAAGAAATATGAACCAGTGGTTTTTTGTTTTACATGTGTGGGGAGGTGAACTTGCCTTTGCAAGTTTGGCAAAACAAGTCTCAAAATACTGTACATACTGATGAAGAACTCTAGCAGTGCAGATTCCCCCAGAATAAACAGTGGGTGAAGGAACACGAGTCTTTTTTTTGCCCTAGGAAGGCATTTAAAGTCAAAAATTAACCAAAGTTAATCACTAAAAAGTCTAATAGGAATCTACATCTGGATGTTGAATGCAAACAAAATGAGAGCAAAATCACAGTGTTCTTCAATAGAACTAGCAGTCAACCAACAGCAACCTGAAAAGATATGGAGCTCAATATACAAACAGTGAAGGGGCAAAATATAATGACCTATAATGGCTAGGAGCTCAAGGATCCTTATTTAGTCTCTTTTCACCCCCTGTATCTTTGAATAAACTTATCAGGTTCAAAGACAACAGAAAAAGTTAAGGGCAGCTGTTCCTCTACAAAACTATAATGGTTCCATTTATTTACCTTTTTATCCACGGAACATATATAGGTCTGGTCCATAGCATATAGCTATAAACTCAACTCCTTTGGACATAGAAGCAAGAAAGTCAACTGAAAACTGAGAAGTAACAGCCACACCAAAAGAAAGACAGGGTAGCTGCCTTCTCTTTAAGATTTTTATGTATATATTATTTATGGCCTAGTTTTATTATAGCAACATTCCACAGATTCTTTTATGTGTCAGAGTATTTATTAAATGTTGTATATCCTCAAACTATAGGTGCATGGTATCAATAAGCTATGCGGTGAACTTTGTCTTCCAACCTGCATTTGCAAATTACTTTCTAGTATTTCACTGAACAGGTGAGAAACACACAAACTGACACGCAAGTAATGTGGCAATCAGACAGTCCAGTCTAGACTGCAGCAGAGACTCAAACATATAAAAGAAGCTGTCGTAACTAGTTTAAATACTCCACTGAAGATAACTAATATTTTAGAACATTTCATCTGAGAATACATCTCATTTCAGCTGTGAGCAGGTTTTGGTGTAGAAGCTGGATTTTACACTCACAAAGCAAATAAATGAGCCAACAGAGCAAATAATAAAATGCTTCTAATTGAATCCCTCATTGTTAAAATCAAATAAAAATTTTCCTAACCATGCTGATATCTGATCAGGTCTATGTTGGTGACTTCTAAGTCGAGGTTTTTGTTGTTAAATACCAGCAGCCAGACGCACACAGCTAATCATGGTATTAAAAAAATGTAGAATTGCATACAAAGCAAACACTCTACTACAGTATCTCTGTAGAGATACTTTCACATGCAGTGACAGAGCTGGATGAGGCCTCACAGAACAAACTGGTTCAGAGTGGTTCATAAACAGCATACCAGCTTAGGGGCAAATCCTGCACCTCTTGCTCTTACAGAACCCACACAGGTCAGCAGGAAAGTTTAGTCAGGAAAAGGACTTCAGGAGTCAGATTTTTATGTTATTAAAAATCAGACTAAAATAGATGCATATTTAGACTTTGATTTATATAAATTCATTTAGATTATTTAAAATGTATTCCTCAAAAACTATTCAATGATATAGTTTTGTGTTATGCCCCCTTTTCCTTGTACTTCTTACTTATTAAATGCTGAGTAATATGAACCTAACCATATCCTTTCCCTTAAAGCTAAAAAAATCTGGATATACTCTCTATCAGCAAATAAAGATAAGAGTAGTATGTTGAAAATGCCAATTTTACTGCATATTTCAAGAGGTGATAATGCACTTTTCATGGCAAATTCTTTTCTCTATCCAAAAATTAATAACTTCACCATGTTCTTTCTCTTTAAAAAAAGCTGTAATTTTCTGAAAATTTCAATTACAATGCCATCCCTACATTATTACAAATTTATGACAACTCAAGAGCACAAAAAAGTTGTAATTATGATAGGAAATGAGTAAATAGCTAACTTTTTGTGGTGTCAAAGATTTCAGGAAAAATAAAACTTACACAGTAAACACATGAAATGCTGAAAACTAATTGAAGAATGTGAAAAGAGTACTTTTGTACCTATGCAAAAGTCTGTATTCAGCCAAGAATTCCACTTGAAGGGACGGAGCCTGCAATGACTGAATACATGACATTTACAAATAAAAGCAGCTGGCTATGAGGAGTCTCTTAAAACTAATCAATTTTTCAATAGATTTTATTATGGTTGTCAAAAATCCAATGATGCAGGTTAGTAGTGTGTGGCTATAAAAAACACCCCACCATGGTATTCGTATAGTCTTTGCTTATTTGAAAGTCTGACAGTCTCCCTTGATTAAAACATGGATACTGCTTTATGAGTTATGTAAAGTTTATGATTTTTCATTTATGCTTTAGAATCTTAACTGCATTGTCTCACTTATGTATAACCCATCAACTCAGGTGACAAATAGTCTTCTATATTTACACACTAGGAAGATACAAGGAGCATACTGTATTAGCAGCTGAAACTACAAACGCCACTGTCAATCAAACCAGCTGGCATAGGACCATATTTCTTGTCACCAAGAGGCTTAAAGCAAAGAATCTGTGCCTAATTCTCTTAAACCTTACAGGTCAAAAGGTTTTAAAATTATTTTTGACACCATTTCTTTGCTTTGTCAACAGGCCTGAGTACTTTTTAACATGTAAAGGATATCAAAAAGCTGCTCATTGGAACAGGCTGGCATTAGCAATTTATGGGTTTAAAGTCTGGAGTGCACAGTAATTCCACTGGTATAACAGCATACCATTCTGGAATGAGAGGATGGAGATGTGGCTGCAGGACTGTAACTTTTATAAATGCAAAACCTCCAAACCAATCACCCACACTCTGGGCAACCAGCACTTGCCAAGTCAAAACAATCTCTTAGCCTAAAGTTATACCACAGCACAAAACACCCTGCCATCATGCACAAGCTGTCATGCAGCTATTTTCCTTCCCAGCCATTTTATACCTGTTTCAAGGTCTTGCTTCCCCCATACACCTTCAAGCGTGCGTAAGTGGCCTCTTAGTTGGCAACACTGATGTCTTCCTCATATGCACACAGATGACAACCACCATCCTTGAAAAAATGGGGCTTTTTAAAATGTTCAGCTGTTTGAGCCTTTGTAGTAAAGACTCTGTTTTGTGGCAGGACCAAAGACCCAGCGGAAGCTTTGGCCCCATCCTGACAGGTCAGCAGAAGGAAACACATTTCCTTCCCAGTGCAATTCACAGTCCAGAAATACTGAAAATACTGAATGACTGAAAAACAATCCTCCTGCACAAACTGCTGGCTGCAGTTCTCGGGGACAGTAGCCAGCATCTCCCACACTCCGCCCAGTGCTCTCAAGACACAGTCCCCTGTGATCTGGCGAGCAGTGGAGACATGCCATGCAGCAGGCAGTGCAGTGCTTCTCACACAGCCAAGAGCTTCACAGTGGCAGGGCACTACCTAGAAATAGCTATACAAATCTCTTTCCAGTTTGTCCAATAGAGCAAGATTGATACATCCTCCCAACAGGGTGGAAAGCTTTCCAGCTTAAAACAAAGACAGCAACCTGGGCTGAGAGATTCTGTAAGCAATGATAAAACTCACATGGTGAAGAGAAATAAAGTTGAATAATAACCTGGAGAGCTTAAAACTGATGAAGAGAATACAGGTTTGAAGAAGAGGGGGAAAAGGACAATAGAATCATAGAATCATAGAATAGTTAGGGTTGGAAAGGACCTTAAGGTCATCTAGTTCCAATACCCCTGACAGGGGCAGGGACACCTCCCACTAAACCATATCACCCAAGGATATGTCCAACCCAGCCTTGAACATCGCCAGCAATGGAGCATTCACAGCTTCCCTGGGCAACCCATTCCAGTGCCTCACCACCCTTACAGGAAAGAATTTCT
>JASSUY010042964.1:0-17020 GCA_032466535.1 Forpus xanthops
AGCATGGCTTCACTAAGGGGAAATCCTGCCTGACCAATCTGGTGGCTTTCTATGATGGGGCTATGGAACTGATGGACGGGGTAGAGCAGTTGATGTAATCTACCTGGACTTGTGCAAAGTCTTATACACAACTTATGTGCCTTAATACAGTGTTTTTTTTCCTGTTTATGAAAATTCTGGAAAAACTTAAAGTCTTTGTTTTGATGACTGGCTACTGCCATGCACTCGCTTCATCTTGTTCTGGGATTTGTGAAGTTTATTTTGTCATCTGTGGCATTTTGGTCCCTGTGCTATTTATATTGGACTGCTAGTTCAATTGTCTGTTCACTTTGGGGCTGCGCAAAAGTTAAAGCATGCTATCAAGGGCATGGTCCAAATATCTTAGATAGTAACAGGCTTGGGGCATTGATCATCTCCCTAGAAAGCCTGTTACAGTGTTTGACCACCCTCTCAGTAAAGAAATGCTTCCTAATGTGCAGTGTAAACCTACCCTGACACAGCTTTGAACAATTTCCAATTGTCCTATCACTGCATCCCAGGGAAAATTGCTCAACATCTCCCTCTCCCCTTTCCCTCCTCAAGTAGCTGCAGAGAGCAATGATATCTCCCCTCAGCCTGCTTTTCTCCAAACTAAAAAGCCAAAAGATCTCTATCTGCTCCTCAAAGGGCATTCCTTTCAGCCCTTTCACCAACTTTGTTGCTCTCCTCTGGATGCATTCAAGTACCTCAACATCTCCCTTAAATTGTCTGGGTTTAACATTTTATGTTGTTGAAGCAATTTGAAATCGAGTTTTTGGATTGAGTTGTGTCGTAGCTAACAACTGCCACCTGCTTTTTGCCACGGTGCTTTATAAGCAGTAGAAGAAGTGCTTTCTCTCTACTGATCTGATTCTGAGTACTACTGAAGTTGACCATTGCAACCACATGGCAAACATTTGTAGATTGTCAAAATGTACCTGCAATGAGGAAGTATTTCAGGAGCAAATCTATGCCTTCTTACTAGACAAGATTAAATGAAAGAATTCCATCAACATTATTTTAGCAAAAATTAGACTTTTGAACTTTGCAACATGTTTGGAAAAGTATGTTCTGAAAAATTATTTTCCAGTATCTGAAGGGGGACTATAGGGATGCTGGGGAAGGACTCTTCATGAGGGACTGTAATGAGAGGACAAGGGGTAACAGGTTCAAATTTAAACAGTCAAAGTTTAGATTGGATCTGAGGAAGAAATTCTTTACTGTAAGGGTGGTGAGGCACTGGAATATGTTGCCCAGGGAAGTTTTAAAAGCTCCATCGCTGGGGGTATTCAAGGCCGGGTTGGACACAGCCTTGGGTGGCATGGTTTAGTGGGAGATGTCCCTACCCCTGGCAGGGTGGTTGGAAATAGATGATCATAAGGTCCTTTCCAACCCTAACTATTCTATCATTCTACAATTCTATAATAGTAATGGTAAACAGAGAGACCAGTTCCAGGGATATTGTGATTTTTTTTTTAAGTATTTCATAGATCTGAATCCTTTTCATCATGAGTTTCTAGAGATTCTCTTTCTTACTGACTCAAGACTAAACACAGGTGAAATTCAGATGAACACCTTAATTACCAGTGTCCTCTTTTCCTGCTATGTGTCTCAGTGCTGTAGCAGTCTTGCTTATCAGTGAAATACAAATTTAATACTGGGTTGGCTCATATAGGAGAATTTGTCAATATAAATCTACTATTTTTTCCTGTTGCAATGGTCTTTTTTTCACCCTGAGGTTTTGCTTTGGGATTTAGATGTCTTCAATCAGGACATTTGTCCTGTTTTACACAAACCCTTGTTGGTTGGCATAAAATTTCTTCCATAATCAGTCTTAAAAATGGTTATGGCATGAAATCCCCATGAACCCCGCAGCTTGCCTCCAGCATTTCTTACAGATCAGCTGCATCACACTGGTACAGTAAGCAGCAAGAAAGAAACTGGTGCTTGGTCAAATACTAACCCCATTCCTCAATTACTTTACTAAGGGTTTTGTCACTAAAGTGTTGGCCTGTGCTTTTATAAGACTCTGTCTTAGAATTCAAAAATGGTGCTATGTGACATTTCCATCTGAACATTAGGAAACACTTCTTTACCATGTGACAGAGCAACAGAGCAGGTTGCCCAAGGACTCTCTGGTCTTGCAGATATTCCAAAGCCATCTGGACATGGTCCTGAGCAAACTGCTTGAGTAAGAAGCTGGACAAGAACACCTCCAGAGGTCCCTTCTAACATCAACCGCTCTGTCATGCAGTGACTTTTTTTTTTTTCCCCCTTTCTTTTGGTGGTATATAACCAATTTTAACAATTTATTTGGCTTGCTTACTTGACTGGTATTGGAAAAGATTGATTTTGTTGGTTTGCTATTTTTAGTTGTGTAAGTCCATTGGTTGAAGTGATATTTTTTTTGGGTATCATAGCTGCTAAAATGTCTTGTTGTCTTGTCTGAGAAGACTACTATGATGGTTTATTTAATTTCTAGTGGCTTATGATAATCATAGAATCATAGAATGATAGAATAGTTAGGGTTGGAAAGGACCTTAAGATCATCTAGTTCCAACCCCCCTGCTATTGGCAGGGACACCTCCCACTAAACCATGCCAGCCAAGGCTATGTCCAATCCGGCCTTGAACACTGCCAGCAATGATGAAGTAGTTTGCAGTGAAAGATTCACTTCCTTTTTTATTCAAGGACTGAATTTCATGTGCACATTTTCTTCCATGGTTTTCTTAATTCCCTTCCTGCATTGTTCTACATATGACATTTCCTGCTCTGCTTGGGACTCATCTTTCCAGCTTTAGTTAGCAGAAAGGTAGGCGTGTAGTCTAAGCTAGCTATAAGGTTCTCCCTGAAATCAGTAGGAAGAAATAAGTGCCTCCAGAACAGTTGCCTCATCCATATATAGCTGTCTATTAACTTTTAGAGCAAATTAAGCAAGTAGTTAAGAGGACATGAATAACTTCTGTCTGCCTGCAGTTAGAGGAAATTAATGCATCTCTAGATTTCTGTATGGTCCTTCTCTGTTGCCTTTTTTTTTTCAGTGGTTTTGATCTATTGGGAAATTTTCTGTTTTCATTGGTGTGGATATTATGAGAATATAGGAGGCAAAGGACTACACATTTATCTGCAAGTGCCCAACAAAACAACATATATAGACAGGTACTCATCTTTGCTCTGGAAGATTTGTTACTTGATTCCACTTGCTTGCCTTGAAACCTGGGCAAAGCAGTTCTTTAGCCTTATGTTTTGTATTTCTCTCTTACAGGAAGATAGACACCTTTTTAGCTGACTTAATTGCCATTCATTTTGTAGTGTAAGGCTGCTTTACATAACTTGGTAAGCATATATTTCTCTTGTGCACCATGTATGAAATAATGATGCTAAATGTCTCTCTGAGATTTGTAGTACCTGAACTTTTATTCTATGTACCTCTTGCTTGATATTGTGCTCTTTATTTACTCAACTTCATGGTACTGTGATTATATTATCGGGGAATTTAGAATTTGGATTGATTTTATTATCAAAAAATTTGAAAGTTGGTTTCGCTATTCTCATTCACGTACGCTTCTGAAGAGGTCTTTGTGCCTTTCACGCGCATTGATGCTCACTGTTCATTTGCATTCCATTTCTTATTGTGCTCTGCCGCCTTGTCTTGCATCTGGTGCTAGTCTGAACTTCACAGTTCATTTATTTTTTGCCGGTTTGCCCTGCACTGATGTCACATACATTCAAAGATCTCCAAGTCACTGCTTATTTTCTCAATAAGGGGGCATTTTTTTCTTGTCTACTGTCCTTTGCATTATGACTTGTCAGAATATTTGCATGTGATCTCATGTAAAGGGCATTTAATTATTATCTTACACACAGACAATAGTCATTGATCTTTGGATTTTGTTAATTTCTTCTGCTTTGTGTTTGTCTGCTGTCTTTGTCAAATTTTTAGTAAATATTCATGTCTTCCTTGCTCTACCTTCTGAAATACCTTTGTGACTGCTTTGCTTATATTCTCTTTTTGGGTGTAAGATTGTTCACTTGCCATGCACTTATCTTTACTTCTCTATAGAGTTAAAGGGATCTCTGAGCATTCTCATTTGAGTGCCTGGATTTTTGTGCTGTCATTATTCTGTTGCAAATTAGTTCAGCCTGTAGAGTTCAGTAATTGCATGAATCGGTCATCTTTGTGTAGTTTGCCAAAGCTCTGACCCATTCTTCTGCAGGCTCTTGATGGAAAAATGAGTCTTTCATGTACAGGATTTTTTAATGAATTCAAATGCTCAGGACCACTAAAATTTCTCTCTGTCTGCTACTGGTATAGTGTGATGTCACTGAACTATAAAACACTGCCCTTAACAACGGTAACAGCCTGCTTCTCTTACTTTGTTTCCTGTTTTCTAGAGGCGTATTACAATTGGTTGTTTTCTTTGTTTGTGTAGTTCTATATGCTCTCTTTTTAAATGCTCATCTGCTCAGACACTGGAGTATCTTTCACTTAGCTAATGATTTTCATTGACTGTAAGGTCACATTGAATTTTGATCCTGTGATTGTCCATAAGCATAAGCAAAGGTAGTTAAAATATGACCACGTTCATGTTTTGTTCCCCCCTTCACATGTAAGGTCTTCACCACTCACAAAGGTGAGCATTTCATATTTGGGAAGAGCTCTACAGCATTGTTCTGACAATGTTACTCTCGTCTTTCTGTCCCCTCCATCTCTTCAGTCTCTGGCCTCTGGTTGCTTGTTCCTTATGCCCCTGGCTCCGTTCTGAATCTCTCAGCTTTGTGTCATCATATCTTTGCCTAGTCAGCTCCATGCCCACATGCTTCATCAAATCTGTTTCACCTATCCCTTTGGGCATCTTTTCACTGTTTTGCAGTTTTGCTGCTTTTAGCCACCTTTTTGCTTCTCCTCTTGACACCTCTTCTTGCCACATATACATGGTTACCCTATCTTCCTTTGTGTAGGAGTCAGGTAGATTCCTGTTCCTTACTTGGGATCTGTCACACATGATGGAAAGCTGATGTGGCAAAGAAAGTGTTCCTTTATTCCTGGAAAATGTGAGTAGAACAGCAGTTTAAACTGTCAAAGCCTAGTTAACCTCTGCTTTACATATGCAAAACTGGGTGATTCCCCTAGTACCCTAGCACAATCCATTTTTAATTCAAATTTGCAAATCACATTTTGCTGATACAAAGGCCATTCATTACCTTGTCTCATTGTAGTTTCTGCTCCAAAACATGTAACCTTCAAAGAAAAGATCACCAGTTTTAATACTAAAAAAAACCCCATGCATTTCTTTCTTTCATCTGTCAAAAGCGACTGATATATGGTAAATGTCACACTGTTCATAAAAAATCATACTAACCCAGTAGCAAGAGAGAAAACTTTGTCTCCAAAACTTGGTGGGTTAAGGTCACAGGTAAAAAAGAGCAGAATCTTACAGAGGAATGAATATGGTAATTACAATAACAACTGATGATAATAAGTACATTAAAAGAAAACTTCATAAAAGCAAATTTTTATGTACATTAAAGTACATAAAGATCATTGCTTTAGCTAGGGTTGAAATGAGGACAAGGGCTGTAGAGCGGAATAGTTTCATCTAAATCCACTGAATCAGTGTGCAAAAAAAAAAAAAAAGTAAGTTGCATCAATAAGGAACAATTTCTTTCTTAAAGAGAAAATCCTTCCCCATTATAGAAGGAAAACGTGAGGTGGTTGTGCACATGAAGGAAGAAAAGAAATAGTGTTAGCATCTGCCATAACTAAGCATAAGATGTTAAACTGAAGGAGTGAATAAAAAGGGTTCCATGTCTCAAGAGTATTTTAGTCTGTATCTCTTCACTCAGAATAAATAAATTTGTTCTGGATGAGACCAAACTAACTCATAGATGCAAGTCTTTCTTTATGAGTTCAAAATGTATTTGGGTGCAGTAATACTACAGCAGTCTGGATCTGATTTGAAAGCCAAAAAGCCTCAAGAGGAAGGGGAATTTTATGATACCTGACAGTGCACTTTTGGGTAAAGCAAAGCTTCTAAATATAATGTCACTTTAATAGCTTTTATTTCCAATCCATGCACTAATGGGATAACCACTAAAAGAAAAGCTCAGCATATAACCTCTAGCATAATGATGTCTTCAGTGCCTTCCTAGCACCAGTTCTGTTGACCTTGTCAGATTACTTTTGTTTCATAGCCTGCCTCTGCCACTCCTGAGCCCTCTGAGTTTGTGTGCCTTCATTATAATTGCAGATCAGGTTCAGACATTGTTTCCAAAAGGAATTAGCTGTTTTGTCCTGGGACATCTCTTTTCTTTGGTAACAGTACTGCACAAACCAAAGAGAGGGTACAGATCAGGACCAAGTTCACTGCATATGAAATGGTGTGGGAATATTTTCTGAACATTGACTGTCATTGAGAACTCTCAGATAAAAAGATGCTATCTACACTGGACACAACTTTGAAACATTCTCCCCTGCACTTTTCCCTCTGTCCTGTTAGCCTTAAAATGTTCAGCTATTCAGAGCAGTCTACCTTCAATTATCTAAGGATAATTGGTCCATAATTATACAGAGTATCCATGTTTTACTTTAGTTTTCAGATTTTAGAAGTTCATTTGAGACTTACCCTAGGATGCTTTACTCTCTTTGATACAGGGCCCATTTGGTATAATCAAGATCCTTTCCATCAGGTGAAATTAATGGGGAATGTTTTGGGAATTGAAGCTTTCAACATTTAAACTCCACATATTTTTTTGGGGCACTTTGAAGTGGCCTAAGCTGCTTGCAGGTATTCAGTGACAAATAACTTTGTAGAAGTCTTAAAGATAAATGGCCTGAGCAGTTTCTCTATTATTCTTATTTTTGTTTGTTCATTTCTCCCTTTGGCCTCATCTTACTTTCACTGAAAGTATTTGACAGGGGCAAGGGAAGAAAAACCCTTTGAAGAAAGAGGTTTGTTGCATCAGGCAGAATACTTTTCATAGGAAAAATGCACTCACTGCGAGGTACATGACAGATTGCCAAAACTCATTTGTGCATCTGGCGATGGTATGTTTTGATTTTTGGAACTTGGTGTGTGTGGTAGAATGCTGACAGCAAGCCCATCACAAGAACAAATAATGGAAATAACATTCCCGTGTTTCACAGCTCAACTCTCTGCAGTTTTGAAATTAAGCAGAATTGATTTCTACTGAGTTTTGTTTCCTTCTCCTTGTGTCACAGTTCAGTTGGGCTTCTGGTGCTCTTCTGTAAAAGAAATACAGGGCTAAATGCATTCTCATGACCTAAACAGTGCTGAGGCTCAGGCACTGGTACATAACTGTGTATATAGTGCATAACTGTGACCACATTAGTGTTTGACCCATGATTGTTTACGCACTTCTAGGTATTGTTTGGGGAGGATTGAGTGCTGAGGATGTTTCCTGGCAAGTAGAATGGATGAGGTTGTCCAGCTGTGTGTAAGGAAGAGAAAGGTTACCCATTTGAAGGTGAGTCACACTGTGCCACTTGCCAAGCTCTGGTTTATTTGAGTTACTTATATAGGTATGGTCTAAATGCCGACTGACCTGGGTGAGAGAGTGTTCCTCTGGTTATTCTGTTGGCTTCCATGGGGAAATGTAGTGAAGTTTGCCTCACTAGAAAAGAAACTGGACCATTATTTTCTTTAAGCTGTGACATGGATACAAGCATTCTGCTTTTCTCTTATTAAACCACATCCAGTTTGCTTGATCTTCAAAAACTATCAACAGAAAAGGACCAAGAGCTGTTTAAACAGTATGTGTCCTTCTTACTAATCACTTCAAGTTTCATTTGCTTTTCCCATGTAAGTCTCTCTTTTCACTGGAGTGTTCTGGGTTTGCATGTCTTTGAGACTTTTATCTCTACAAACACTTTTAGGCTCCACAGCGCAGGGTCTGATAACCTGTACCAGGTTGCACTTCAGGAAAGGCAAAACTTGCAAAAGCAAGAAGTATTATTATTATTATTATTAAAAATGTATTATTTTCTTTCATTCCCCTTTTCCCCTTCCCACTTAACTAGCTAGGTTTAAAATAGATTCTTGATAAAACATCACTGCTGACCAACTATTGTTACACTGCTTGTAAGGTATCACAGGCTACACTGACAAGCTGTGACAGATATTTTAAGCTGGGGGTTTGTGCTGGATGGTCACAGACAGGTATAAAGAAGTAGGTTCAACTTCCTGATACGTTGCCAGGGCTCACCCTGTCATCTCAGCCTGACTGAGATGAGGGAGCATGGACCTTTCAGAAGCTACTTTCTAGTAGTCAGCAAAAACCCAAAAAGCACTGTGATTTTTGTATCGGCACTAGACCACTAGGTTTCCATGGCTAGTATCTGCTTTGTCACTTCTGGTCTGTATCTGCGCTGACACTGAGCACAAACTTGTGAAATTTGCAGAGAGCACATTGTCTTCTCCTCTAGACTCACTGCCTGATTTCTCTATTAATTACCTGTGACACCAGTCTTGCACGTTCTATTTGCTCTGTGTGCTTCACAAAGGCAATCTGATAATTGCTTCTGGAGATCGACAACCTGCTTTGCTCTCTCAGCTTGCTGCCTACCTGCCTTGTCTGCTTCTAGGCTGTTTCAGAATTCCCTCATCCAACAACAAAACTGATCTCCAGAGGTTGCATAACTCTCTGTCTGTCCAAGTATACCACCCTAAGTATAGGGTTGTTTTCATGTCTCTTCCTGATAAAAAAACCTGCAGGTTTTAAAAATAAAAGAACTGGGACAGCATTTGTAACAAGCACAAATCATGGACCAGGGAAGTCCACTTGGTTAGGAAGGAGAATTGAACACATACTTCTGTCTTACCATATTCAACCAAGCAGAATTGTTCTTTTCAATACTTTCCACAAATAGGTGGAAATTAAAGACTGCAATGTCAGCTGTAAAAACCTAGGAGAACACAGGACTTTTACTTACTGGAACTGGTAGGAAACAGGAATATTTTGAAGAACAATCTCTCACAAATAGCTATTAGACTAAAAAATCCCTCTGTGATTTGCTCCAACTATTTTTAGAAATATATTTGAGTGGGGTAGGACTTGTGCAAAAGTGTTTTGAACAGATTTCTTAATATCTCACAGGAGATCTTGAAAACTAAAAAGAAAAAAACAAAAAATAGATATAGCCTGGAACAATAGGTCACATACTGAATAGAGACTGGATTTGCAGGGTTCCGAGTGTTGGGTTTTGGAGTTTTTTATTTTTTTAACTTCCAAGATTTTTAAATGCTTTTGGTCAGGTTTTCAAAATGGTCTACTACTGTGGTTGAGCTCTTTTGAAAATCTACCATTAACCAGTGTGGAAGAAGAGGTGGGGAAGGTCCAGATTTATATAAAACTTCAGCTGCCTGTTGTAATCTTCATGGAAAAATCTGGCATTTGAGAAGTTTCTGACTTCTTATTCACCCTAGAATGTCTCGTGGCCCATACATGTAAAATAGTAGGGAGGTTACTGTGTAGGAACCCAGCAAATTTGCTGTAACGCATTATACATACATGTATCTTCTGGTCAGTGTCCTCTTTAATTTACTGGCTGCTATGTAGGACAAATGTTCCTTGTCTAAAAGGTAATTTTAAAACCAAAAGGAGATTTGTTTACTTAAAATAGTCTGCAAAAAACACAGGAAGGGCTTATTGTTTTTAGAAAGGCCCAAGAGCAAATAAAGATGCCACAGGCATAAAAATAAACCTACTTATGCAAGACTGCATATGCAATAAATAGCTATAATAATTTTTTAGGGGGGCATATATAGTTAAATTATTTCATGTACCTGAGTCTCCTTTTTCCTACTTGAAACCAAAGTGAAATTGCAAAATTCCAAAATAGAAGAGCTAGTTTTTATGGGCCTGATTCAAGGCTACTCTATGACAATAGACCCGGTTTTGTGCTTTCAGTCTAGGTGCTCATCCTATCTTATTTCTACAGTTTCCTCCTTGACATCTCATATTAAGCAAAGAAAGTTGCACATCCTCCATAACTGCAAAATCCCCAAATGCGCGGTTGGTCAGTCAGAGGCATCATAACTTATAAATACAACCAGCTGTACGCATCACATACATTTTCAGTTCCCAATTCAGTGTGGGAAATCCCAGCAAAATCCCTGAAGATCTGTGTAGGTGGAATCAGTCGACTTGCATCAGACCCTCTCTAAAGCCAGGGTTTGCTATTAGTAAAGGTGGGTAAGAATAGCTACACATAGATATCAGCCAGTACAGAGAAGCAAGCTTTCTCTGCCACTTGAAATTGCAACTCTTTTCTTTTGTGAAAACATAATGAAATCCTCTTATGTAGCTTTTCCAGCAGAATGCAATCACAGAGAGAAATTCTGATTGTAAGTGGTCTACAGCAGTCATTTTCAACCTTTTTCAGTGAGCAGGAAAAAATCCTGGTATAGAATGGACCCCTGGATTGTAAGCTGATTAGCTTTCCCTAATCATCTTTTAGGCTGCTGCAGACCAGATGTAATGCTGCAGATCATAGAGGGGGAAATTCCTTAAGCAAAGCCATTTCTTCTCTGGATTTTTGTAACCTGTTCCTTAGAACATTGATCCACTAGACCTTCTCATCTGATTACTCATAAGATAGATAATAACAAGCTTGACTGAAAATTAAGCAGGGTCAATTTGCAGCACAACAATTTTTTGCTTAAAGATAATTTTCCTCACCAAATTCACACATCTCTGTGCTTTCTAGAGAAAGACACAGAGCCATGTAAGTCAGAAAGATCTTGACCATCCTCTCAAAATTCCCTTCTGTCACAAAATCTTACAATTTCCCATCATCTTAAGAGGGTGTTTGTAAAAATGTCATGCCATTCCTTTTCAAGTATGAATAACTTGGGTGCAACAGGAGTGAAGCACAAGCAGGGCCTGAAAAGTGAATTTCTATGTGAATTATTCCAGTTGGATGAAGGTACATAGATATAAAGGACAAAATTTGAGTTGAGAGAGAAGTGACTCCCAGTTGGTCAAGCATAGCTATAGGGGAAGCCTTATGATAGGAATATGATTTCCTAGCTTTGCATTTACATTTATGATTTTTTTTTTTAAGTGCAGAAAATACATTAGGCTTTAAAGTAAACTGCAACATTGTAGTTAGTTTTGTCTGCGGTTAAAAGCTCTGTTTCCTAGTTTGGCAGGGTAATTACTTAATTACCTGGGCAGTCTTCTAAGGCAATGATAGTAGTAGATGTTTTCCATGTAAAGTGGTCTTTGTAGTATATCTGGAGCTGCTCTGGAATGCCAGTGACCACGGTGTTCTCTACTGGTTTGCCATAAACTGCATAGACATTTTCTGCTTGCTATTTAATGAATTTAGTACAGAGAGAAGTGTGTTGAGGTGTCTGTTTTCTGAAGCAGATATATTCCAATAATTTTATCGTATGAGATGAACTGTTCTCAAATATGCAAAGTTGAAAATGCTGAAAGATAATCTCTATGGGAGTTCCCTACTTAATTTCTCATGTTCCTCAAATAGTGCAACCAGAGAGTCACCAGAATTTTCTGCAAAATTCCTGGGACTGAGACAATGCAAAGAGATTTCTTTCACTGGGCCATGCATGAAGGAATAATTAACTGAAACACAATACAAACCAAACCCTTAGTTAAGTGAGACATCTTTTAACTATACCACTGTTTCCAAGGTATATGCTTGATGAGAGGTGAAAGTGTAATTTAATGTCACATAAGGCCTACAGACTTCCACATTTTTGCTCTATTTGTGCAGGAGGAAGATTTGTAACAAAGTCAGCAGGTTCAGGAAGCTCTGTGCTCGTGCTCTCTGCTCTGGCACTGCCACAGCTGCTGGAGGAGAGAAGCAGGGCAGAGCAAGGAAAGGAAGGACTTGTGATGGCTGAAGCTGGGTAAGGAGGAAGGAATGTGACAGTCTGGGAACGGCAGGGCCAAGTGAGAAGGCAGTGACAGTAGCTGTAACAGGAGAAGGAAAGAGACGGAGGAGGACTGAGAAAGGAGTATAATAATTTGTGTGGGGTGGCAGGAAATGAAGCAAGAACAGATGGGGGGATGCAAATGAGAAAGAGAAGGCAGAAGCAGCCGTCAGGCTCAGCTGCAGAGAGGTTGAAACTGCCACCTATATTTAATATAATCCTCTACTTGACTCTTGCTTTGAGAACAAGGGTATCTGAAATATGGGTTATAGAATGATTTGGGGTGTATCTTTCTATGTGGCAATTGACATCTTTTCTGAAGCAGCTGGCCCGAACTCTCCAGCCCAGACAGAATGAGCTACATAAACTGGTGAAAAGTGAAGGAACTGCTCCTTCTCTTTATCTGTCTCACACCATCTCTCTGGATCAGCTAGCCAAAGAACTGACATCCTGATGGGGGCTTTAGAACCTTGCCAAGAATACCTAGGAAGCAGAAGAGCACTAGAATCATAAATCTAAAAGTCTTGCAAAACAAAATCTGTGACAACATACATAAAAATGATACTCCACACAGAGCTCTTTAAACTGAAATTCATCATTTTCTCTTCTGCTAGAGAAAGTACATACTGCTTTAAAAATTCTGGAGAAACGAGGCCGTTAGTTATTAAAGTCTTCAAGATAAATGCCTAATGATCCCTACTGACTTAACGGACTGCATTCCATTAGTATTTTTTCATAGGTAATTTATGTGCATATTGGAGCTACAGTAAACTGTGTGCATGATTTCCATTTTCTGAGCATTGTTACAGCTTTAATCTCCTCATGGAAAACTTATAGACCACTGAAGCTGAATTCAGTACAGTCAAAATGGGTTTAATGTGAAAGAACTGAGCACATTTTTCTCCTTTACTAAAAGGTTATAATTCTTTGACGCTAGGGCCAAAAGTTACATGAGATATAGTGTCTTAAAATATACGTCATGCCTGTTACTCAAACTGGTGTAACAGAAATGCTGCGCATGCTTTAAGCAGTTATACAAAAAGAATCTTGCCTGGTTTTGAACTTTGAGTCAAAGGACATAAATATTTTGAAAGGAGTTGTTGGCTTACGAATGTGAACCCAGCTGAGACTTTAAACATCAAAGAGACATGTCGATGGAGATCAGTAAGAATTTATAAAGCCATATGACTTGGAACATGTCAGCTGGAGATGAAAAAGAGACTAAAGTCCTGTGATCCTTACTTTCCCATAGTAGAATGCCTTTTCTTGGGGATGCTCAATTGCTATTAAAGACAAAATAATACTCTAAATGTTCATTTTCAGTTCTGAATAATATCAAGTTTTGCTCAGAGAAAGATGAATTTTTGATTTTATGTGAAGTTTAGGAAAGAACATTTATCCTTTTTCAGCCATCAACAGAATTTCCTAGTATTACAGTTATTAGGCATTGGACAAATCCTTACTGGGACCTCAAGGTCAGACAACTAAATCAGAATGAGACATCTGCAGGTAAATGGTCATGCTTCATCAGAGTATGTTAGAAGAAGTTTTCATATTTTTCCTATTGTTGAGGAGTAAGGGAAGGAAGGTGGTGTGCATGGACCAGTTTCATGAGGAGGCACAGTTCAACCTTTCCATGGGTGGTTGTAGCAGCAAGTGCTGTGTGCCCTTTCTGGGAAAAAGAATTTCCAGAATGTCTTTATCTTACTTTTGTATGTGCTTGCAGAAGACTTGAGATTTTTTTGTTTGCTTGTTTGTTTCTGGTTTTGTTCTTTTGTTTAGAGCAGAAAAGCTTGATTTCACCCAATCTCTACCCCATGTTTGCTTTCCACTTTTTATAAATACGTATTACGTCTTACTGGCATAAAAGCAAGTGTAGAAATCTACTGCATCATATTCTGATTTCATCTGTGGGTGCTGTATGAAGAGAAAGGCAGCAGAAAATTAGACTCCCCTTTTCCATAACATGCAGTTCATTCCACCTGTAATTAAACTTGGCAGTGTTTCTATAACTCACTTGTAGGCTTTTAAGGTCAATTATTCGTCACAGTAATTAACAATAGAGCTTGTATGCCTCTTTCTAGGAAGGGATTGCATCCTTTTAGCTTTTGCATTAAAAATGGCCAGACCTGGACCTTTAATGGGGCATGGCTTATGTCTGCAATGCAGCCATTCCAGTGGTGCCAGAGTCAATCTTCTCAAAACACAGAAATGAATCATGCTAGGAAACCTATGGTGGGACTCAATCTGACTTTTTCACTGAAGAAATCTCTGAAGCAGCCAAGCTTGAGTACATGCCCACATGCCATCTGAGCTTCACAGTTAGAATTTTGTGAGTGGTTTCTTTTTAACTCCCTTTAATTCTTTCAAAAATGAAGGTAACAGTCTGTACAGACTTCTTTCCAGGTCTTGATCAGAGTTTTCAGAAATGGGCGTAAAAGCAGAGTGTCTTTAAAAAAATAAAGGTTAAAAAGACTCAAAATTCTAACTATAGGGATTTAAAAAGAAATATTTAAGATTATTCTGATTATTATTTTATTTTTTTTCTTGGAATTCTCAAAACATGGCTTAATTATCTACTAGGTTCTTAGTTCTTGGGCAATTTATACGCCTATACTTGTAAAGAAAAGAGCATATATGTAAATTCCTAGTCAAGAAAACATAGATTTCATTCCACTTAAGTCCCAAATGTTTTTTGGAAAGGACAGGTTTTAGTTTCTTGATAGACCTAATCTCAGAGCTCCTAATTTGGGGCAGATGGACAGATAGTTTAAATTTGCATCTCAGGTTGGCGACCTCCTTCAATTGTTTCTGAATGTAGTGTGAAAATGTCACCCTCCTTTTTTTCACCTTTCTTTTTACCATTTGGAAGGCTAGTGGACCACCCAGTGGGTCATCACAAGGAAACCATCAGGATCCACAAGTGAAATGAGAAATAAGGAAAAGAAAAATGCTGTACCATATGTATTTCTGAATAGAAAGGGTGAAACCAGACTTAGCCATACTGAGTCAATGGTCTACATTCCCAGTGAATTTAAAGAGTTCATGGTCAAAACCCCTTGTCTTGCATCAATTAGGCTGTCTCAAAATTTCCTCAGCAGCTCCTTATCCATCCAGAGAGGTCTCCTGGCCCTCCTGCAGCACTTCCTTCTATTAGGGGTCTATCGCTCCTGAGCTTGCAGCAGGTGATTCTTGAATATCAACCAACAGTCTTGGGCCCCCTGCCCTATAGGGCTATATCCCATGGAAACTTACTAAGCAAGTTCTTGAAGAGGCCAAATTCTGCTCTCTTGAAGTCAGCTCACATTTCCAGCCAGCCTTTCCCTGTTGGTGAGGATGACGTCAAGCATGGCACCTTTCCTTGTCGGCTCCTCTATTACTTGCAGAAGAAAGTTTTCTTCCGCACAATTGAGGAAATTCCTGGATTGCTTGTGCCGAATCGTACCATTCCTCCAACAAATATCAGAGTGGCTGAACTCCCCCATGAGAACAGGGGCCTGCGAGTGTGAGGCCATTCCTATCTGTTGTAGAGCCCTTCATCCACCGAGTCCTCTTGGTCAGGCAGTCTGTAACAGATCTACACAATAATGTCTCCCATCATTCTTCCTCTAACCCTCACCCACAAATTCTCTGTCAACAGCTCATCTGTCCCCAGACAGAGTTCCATACTCTCCAGCCTATCCCTAACATAAATAGCTGCTCCTCTCCCTGCCTGCCCGGCCTGTCTTAAGAGCCTGTAGCTTTACATTCCAACTGGCTACCCTGGATTTGGGGAAAGCTGAGGTTCTTAATGACTTCTTTGCCTCAGTTTTCACCGGCAACTGCTCTGACAACACCACCCAAGTCTTAGAATTCAGATGCAGGGACTGTGGGAATGAAGACCTTTGTCCCACTGTAAGAGAGGATCTGGTTTGAGGCCATCTTAAGAAGGTGAACGTGCACAAGTCCACGGGATCTGATGATATCCATTCATGATTCCTGAAGGAGTTGGCAAATGAACTTGCTAAGCCACTGTCCATCATTTTTGAAAAATCATGGCAGTCAGATGAAGTTTCTGATGACTGGAAAAAGGGAAATACAACCCCCATTTTCAAGAGGGGGAAAATGGATAAACCAGGGAATTACAGACCAGTCAGTCTCAACTCTGCGTCTGGCAAAATGTTGGAGCAGATTCTCCTGGAAGGCATGCTGAGGCACATGAAAAACAACAAGGTGCTTGGTGACAGCCAGCACAGCTTCACTAAGGGGAAACACTGCCTGACAAATCTGGTGACCTTCTATGATGGGGTTATGGAACTGATGGGCAGGAGCAGAGCAGTTGATGTCATCTACCTGGACTTGTGCAAAGCATTCGACATTGTCCCACATGACATACTTGTCTCTAAGTTGGAGAGACATCAATTTGACTGCAAGGTTCTAGAGCTGGGTCAGAGCAATCCCAGGCACAGTTACAGGTTGGTCAGAGAAGAGATTCAGAGCAGCCCTGCGGAGAAGGACTTGGGGGTGTTGATCGATGAGAAAATGAACATGGGCTAGCAGTGTGCTCTTGCAGCCCAGAAAGCCAACCGTATCCTGGGCTGCATCAAAAGGAGTGTGGCCAGCAGTTCGAAGGAGGTGATCCTGCACCTATACTCTGCTCTTATAAAACCTCACTTGGAGGACTGTGTGCAGTTCTGGTGTCCTCACCATAAAAAAAGACATGGAACTGTTGGAACAAGTGCAGAGGGGGGCCACGAGGACTGGAGCGCCTCCCATAAGAAGATAAGCTGAGAAAGTTGGGTCTGTTCAGCCTGGAGAAGAGAAGGCAGCTTGGACACCTCATAGCAGCCTTCCAACATCTGAAGGGGACTATAGGGATGCTGGGGAGGGACTCTTCATGAGGGACAGTGGTGAGAGGACAAGGAGTAATGAGTTCAGACTTAAACAGGGGAAATTTGGACGTAAGGAAGAAATTCTCTACTGTGAGAGTGGTGAGGCACTGTAATGAGTTGCCCAGGGAAGTTTTGAATGCTCCATCGCTGGCAGTGTTCAAGGCCGGGTTGGACATAGCCTTGGGTGGCATGGTTTAGTGGGAGGTGTCT
>JASSUY010042965.1:0-32226 GCA_032466535.1 Forpus xanthops
CCTTAGTTACTAAACTGTTCTTATCTCAACCTGTGGGAGTTGCATTCTTTTGATTCTCCTTCCCATCCCTCAGGGAGTAGGGGGAAGAAAGAGGGGGGAGTAAGTGAGCAAAACTGTGTGGCTGACTGGATTTAAACAATTACTCTGATCTCACCTAACTTGTATAATCTAAGCTTGGATATCACTAGGATTACTCTGTTCCTCAGGGGCCACTTTCCATTTGATGCTGCAAGCCTAAGGAAGTCTAGCCCAGCTGCTGCCAGCCCAGCCTTGCGTGAGATTTGCTATCCACTTGAACCTCAGCTGCTAGCTGAGAATTCAGATCATAATATGCTTTTGCTGGATGATCCTTACAGTCAGTTTTGCATTAGCTTTACATAGAGATATGGGATGATGGAATGGGTGTGTGCTTTACCTGGATATTTTTCACGGCTTTTCCAGGAGCTACACCCCCAATATAGAGTGGTTCAGTGATTTGCCAGGTATCAGCATTACCCACGAAAGGTTCTTCCAGTACTCGGAGACCATCAATTATCAAACGACCAATATTTTTTCCTCTAATAAATATCACCTAGAAAAGAAAGAAAAAAATTTGAAAGATTACTTTCATCTGTTGAGGGAACACTCTGGTGTAGTGAAAGAAGAAGTTTGAGAAGAAAAGCTTGTAAGTGGTAAGCTGCAAACATGTTTTATTAATTGCCAGTATTCTCTGCTGGACACCCCTTTCTTTTCACATTCATGTAAGTGCTAGATAGTAACACTGCTGTCTTTCTTGCATTTTGGTGTACAAGACAGATTTAATCAAAGTGTCACAAGGTAACTGAGTTCTGTTAATCTTATATTAGCTTATATGATTCATTGCTGCAGTGCTATTGCTGTTAGCATTTTTATGGTCTTCGCTAGTTTTACAGTCGGGTTCCATTCAGTCTGCTTTAAATACTTAAGTATCCAAGTTAGCAGTTTAGTGACTGTAGACTTCCTCTGTAGTCAGTGGGGAAAAAGCGATACATACTAAGGGAAATTCACCTTGACTCCTAAAATTCACTTTTTGTTTTCATAGACTTCAGAGGGAGCCTAAGACAGCTGTGCTCCTTGCTTAGGCACTTCATAGAAATTTGCTGAACAAATCCTTTCCTAGTTAGCTCTTACTTGTCGCACAGCTCTGCTTATTTCTGTCACTTCTATTCAGCTGCTAGTGTTGGGAATTGCTGGATTTTTATAATAGAGTCTCTTTCCTGTCCCTAGTTAATGACTTGATAAAATTCTGATTGGAGGATTTAAAAACATCGGCAGAAATTTCTCAACATATAGGTGTGGTTATGAACACGTGAATGAAAACTCCCTGAGCTGTCACATCAGCAGTGTCTTTACAGCAACCTTGATAGCATGTGCCATCATAACAGTTACTTTCTTTTACTTACATTGTGCCAAAGGCCATCGTTGTATTTCTCTTGGCTCTTAATTCTTATCTTCTGATGACCCGCATTAAACATAAAAACGAGTCGGCCATGGGCAACAAAAAGTGCCATGAAGTTGATCTCTTTTTCATCCGAGACATAGAAAATCATTCCATGAGAAGAGTGAGTTTTCAGACTGATAGCGAACTGAGCTCTGTCACATAAAAACACAGTATAAAAATTAGAGCAGATATAATTAACTTAAATCAAACTGCAGGCAGTGAAATACTTAGATTTTGTTCTCATCCAAATGAACATGCATTTCCCTTATAGAACCATACTGGTTTTGGAGTAGAAATCAAAGTTGGAGGAGAAGCTGCCGCACAAGGAGCTTTTTTTCAGAAATTAAAATCTCTGACATAAAAAATAATCAATACAGGCCACCAGTAATTGACCCTATATACACTATATTTCCATTCCTGTTGAACAGCAACGGGGGGTGTTTTAACTGTGATAGCATGGATGCCTTACAGTTCAAAAATGATGTTATTCCATGCTCATTGCTAAGCTTCTCCTTCCCTGTAGTTACTTGTGAATTGCAAGACAATGTGACAAGTTTTCTCAACTCGGTTTGACAGTGTCAACAGTGATGATTTCATCAGTGTTTGGTATTATTACTTTTGGTCTGAAAAATTGCATAGCTGTAGTGTTGCAGGACAGTGCCAGAACTGATTACTCCTGCTTCAGGAGATGAACCTAGCTTCATTTCTTCATATTACCTGGAGGATCTACATGTATGTGTGTGTGTACATTCCAAACGTACTTAAGCCCTTGCCAATATCAGCTGGTTTAAAATATTACAAGTCATTGTATTTTTAAAATGCTCATTACAATGATGAAGCTGTAGTAACAGCTGTAAAACAAGTAAGGATGAAGAGACGTAGAGTTTGGGTTTTCCTTCTTCATATGGGCACCATGAGGACCGCTCTAAGTAAAACACTATTAAATTAAAACAGACATAATGCTCTTTTTATTTGAATCAGGAAATAGCACTCTTCTTTTATAAGTTAGTGGTCTGATATGTTTCCAGGAAGTGCTGTGTTGTTGAATTTATATTCTTTCACGGAAAGTATTAAACCAAAATCCTTTATTGGTTAACATACCATATAGCATATTCCTTGGGATCCTGAGAATTCAATGTCCACATTATCTGGACTCTATTAATTACCTTAATTTCCATTATGGCTTGAATTGGCCATGGTTTTCATAGCTTTATATCTTACTGCCCCATGTAAAATCCTAACCATTAAACAGTTGACAAGGCCCAATCAACATGTGGCTGCTTCATTTTTTGGTGGACTTCTGTTTTCTTTTCCAGCTCTGCTCTAGTACCCTTGCTTCTTCTGTCAAGAGACTGATGGCGCATTGTTCATAAAGAACTAACATCCTCAAAGTCTTCATATAAATAGGCAAGGAGACACATTTTGTTAATATATAATGCAGATGAAGACTCCACAAGACGAATGCAGCTGGAAGCACATTCTATTTATTGCTTTTACTCAACTGAGATATCTTTTAATGTTTTCTAACAACGTGCTCTATGCAAAAATTAACTTAAGATACAAAGAAAAAAGCCAAGGTAATAGCAGAAAGCTCTCTTCACCTTTGACTGAAATCCTTTGGTATGTGATCAAATTCTTGCCGGCTGTTTGCAGTTCCTCCATACTGATATGCATGTTCAGTTGCCTTGGGATTAATGGGCAAGTGGCACTGGGGGTCTCTTTGTATATTCACTTCTTGATGCAGTTTTTTGAGGCCATTTGAAGGCTGTTGAATCTTGTCTTTATCTCTTCCCACCTTCATAGAAAGAGAACCATTAACCAGAAATTTTAACTAAGATTGGACATAATAAATTAACAGTATCATTTATGTCTAAGCTAGTGCTATATTTTTTCTTTACAAATATGCCAGGAATGTTTCCAAGACAATTCTTCCATGAACAGATCAGCTACAGATGCTGATTTAGGGCAGAAAAAAAGGAAAGACAGAATACTTGTATTATATGTAGCTAACAACTATAATTCAATTATTTTGCAGTTTTCCTAATTGAATCTTTCTCTCAGCTTTTGATGATATCAGCTATACTGTAGGCATAGGGACATGCTTGGACTAAAAGTTCTGTATGCTGAAATGTGGTTTTTTTTTTTTTACATTTATATTAATACATGCTAATTGTACCCAATAGAGAGAGCTACACAGAAGTAGCTGAGAACAGAAGCAAGCTTATTGCCTTAGGATATAGAAGAAATCAAGAAGGCTTGTTTCTACAATACTCTTTTAAAGATATCATAAAGTTTGATTCACAGTTCTCGCAAGAGAATTATCTAAGTGTAGGCCAGATAGGTGGGGTCAGGGCAGTCATTTGCAGTGATGGAATACATGAAGGAGCAGGATCCTTTCCTTCATATATCTGAAATAGTGTTCATGTTGTGCATTTTGGATCCAAAATCTGGAGAATTCCCAGTCATGGCACAATCTATGTCAACTTTGGAAAACTTGAGGGTGGTATTGGGGCAAACCTTTTTATTACGGTTTCCTTTGGCTTTTGATGAGTTTTTTCCTTTCTTATGGAGAAGAGCAACTGGAGGAGATTCAACAGGGCACCCATATAAAGAAGCCTGAATTTTCTCAGGGTACTGCTGGAAATCTTCCACTTCAACCTCTCGATCCAACCTATGTTTCAAAGATGGGATGACAAGAGCAAGTCATCAAGTATTGGAATTGTCTTCAGAAAAATCACAGAATTTTATGTTTATAGTTGAAGCTATGTTTGGATGGGCTTTTTTTTTCGTTCTTGAATCATGGATAATAGTACAGATTTATCAGTCAATGTTTGGGTAATGCAGGCAGCCTATCCTACCTCTGCCTGTTGATCCATGCTTGCATAAACAGGGATTCTCAATCTGCAGCATCAAATTCACTTTAAAATCTTTTTAAGATTCCACATGACCAAACTCCTAACTACACACGCTTCTTTGAGATGCCTTAATATAATTCTGTTTCAAAGGCAGAGCTGAAAGCTACATAATATAAATGTAAATTAGAGCTATGCAAATTATACATTGCACCAGCAGTATTAGCAGGTAGAGTACTGAAAGATGATTTACATCAAATTATTCCCACTTTAACAGTACCTTAATTTAGCAGGCCTGTGCCAGCAGATTCCCTGGCAAATAAGGTAAGAAACTTATTCACACATACTGTCTAGCCCTACAAAATGAGACAGGGATTTTTCTGGAGACAGTAAATCAGTTCTCTTGAGCTACTATTTAAGCTGTCAGACAGTGATTGCCTGGTAATGTGTTCAGGAGGATACTACACACCTAGTGAAATATGCGTTGCTTATGCAGCCAGTGAAGTTTGCTTGCTGTGTTCTGAAGGGAGAGCCACCAAAATAAAACTTCTTGATGCTGTCTGGGCTTTTCCCTGCTCTGTCCTTTGGTGGGTTCTTCTTGCTTTGCTTCTTGTCATCGACAGTCAGCTCATATCTGCCAAGGCAAAGCATCCATTTTGTAGGCTAATTTTGGAAATGTCAGTGCTAGTGGTTAGACAGCATATTACATGCACCCAGAAATGTTCTGCTCAGCATATATTTCACTGAATGATAGCACTCAAAGTCATAAGAAGATCTCGCTTCCAGCTGTGCAATAAGTAGCAGTGCAGTAACCCAGAGTCCAGAGTTGAGTACAGAGGCCCATAGATTTCATAATAGCGTGGGTTTAGCTGTGAAGTCCAAAAAAATACAGTCCGCTCAGTGAAGACAGATAAACTAAGGGATTGGTAATAAGTGCATGAAGCCACCACTTGGGTAATGTAAGATCTAAGCATATGCTAATCCTTCTTAATACCTGTAACCTTTTTTCCTTCTCTTCATCACAATACATTGATGTTTGAACTTACAATTTTTTTTTTTTTACCTTATCCCATTTTGCAGCACATTGATTGATGCAGAAGTCTGGGAGGACTGTATGACTTCAATAAGAAACCCAGTGTAACTAAAGCAGCAGACAGATTTTGTTTAGCAAGTTCAGAATTCAGCACTCAGGGAAACATGACAGTCCCCAAGGCTATTCCAAAGCAACTTTTCACACCTTCAAATTTTCAAACTATGTTTCTTGGGTGTCAGAAGTTGTAGGTACAAACCTCTATTTCCATTAGAAATCTGAGTAACACCGGGTTGTATCTGCACAGACAAGAATCTTGAAGAAAGGTGCTTTGATTATTTGATCCTTGAAGAAAATTTTTTTATATAATGTAATATGTACCAATAAAACAATGCTTTCAAGTTTTTTTTAGAAGCACATATGAACACTTATTCCCTACTACTGTGTTTAGTCTTACATTTGTGTCTGTTAGTGCTAAAAATATTTCAAACGTTCCACTGTATATATCCCAAATGAACGTTTTTTGTAAAGATGTCTCAATTACTTCAGGGTCAATATGGAATTGCTTTAACAAATAGAATAATCAATCCTGCTGAAAAATTAATCTCATGCTAGTCTTAAATTATATCAAAATGCTTTCATATCTGAGGACACAAAAGGACTAATCTTTTAGAGGAAAATGCAATTTTAGTTTTACTAAAAATTCCCAGCATCTCGTGCTCAGGCCAAGCTGACCAGTTTTCAATCATATAGATTTTTGGCTTTGTGTTTTTTTTAACTGGATTGATCAGTGAAACATATTACTTCAAAAAAACCCACGTAAACAACACTTTGAAAGTGAATATTGTGCTTTACAAGCAGTATTTATATTCTAAAGATAGGGAACAAAAGATGCTGGCCAGCTTTACCTTTCTGGGGTGACAGAAGTAACAATGAAATGGGTTTTTCCATCGTTGTAATTTCGGTCTGGTGATTGAATTTTTATTCCACTTGCATTTAAAATCACAGCACCTCTGTCCATAGAGATGGATAATACATCTGACTGAAATATAGACAAAACCATCTTCATAAGCAAGTGAAACAGAAAAATTAACAGTTCCGTGCATTTTCCGGCTGTATTTATTTTCCTTCCTGCTGTTTTCCCCATTTGTGCTTTATTTGCAAAAAGGTACACTGAGAAGCAAAATAGGAGATAAACTCATTAGAATTGATATTCTTACAGTTTTTTTAAGCCTGAATTCTGGAAATTCTGCTGATTTTCTTATGTAACTGTCATATGAGTTCGTTCCATCTAGCATGGAAGTATGATGTTAACATTTCATTCATGTTTCTAGTACCCCTGGTACCGTATAGAGCAGCTGTTACTGCAAGATTCCCACTGGCAGAAGAAAAATACATTTTTTCCTTTCCAGGATCATTCTGCGTCATAGCAGGAATACCCTGTTCCATCAAAGCAAGCACTGCCTCTCTGCACTGGTAGGAATCATCATGTCTCATTCTGTCAAGTGGTAAATAGCTGAACCTTCATTTGTTAAGTGGGGCACTTGGCACCTTATAGGATTAGAGCTTTTGAGTTAAAATCAGAAGGCTTCATTTCTGCAAATGACGTGGATAACCGACATGGTCACTGATTTTAATTTAAGATAATACTCCAGACTATAAAATGTTAAAGTTGAGGAGTGGTTATTAGTATCATACAGCCTTCCCTGCTGCACTGCTGATGATCGGCAAGTGTGGCAGAACAGACATTTGGGGGTGGTTGCAAATATTCTGTCATTGGAACTCATGCTTGCTATAGGCATCAGTCTGGGCCTGCAGGATCTTGGAATCACTCTGGCTCACACACCATTTTGGGGATGCATGTCCATATTTCTGCCCACATCACACCTCTCAAGAGGGCATTTAGAGCAGTCTGGCTTCCCATAGCTGCAAAGAGACATTCCTAAGCGCAGCTTTTCCCAGTCTAAGTACCATCTGGGAATGCAGGTGGCAGACTGATTTCTGTCAAGTAACCAATGTTCAAAATACCATCCCACTAATTCAAACAAACTTTCCCTTTGCTTCTCGGGTTTTGTCTCTGGCTGAAAAATCTTTGGCTCTTAATGTCATTTGTACTTTGATAGCACCTACAGGTCCAAATAGGGATTGCAGCGCTGCTTAGCACAGCAAGATCCACTCTGCATTTCTGCCCAAAGGATTTTATTGAGCATAAGAACATACTAATTCTTGGCATATGATCAAATTCTCTTCACAACATCAGAATAATGTCTAAGCATTGCTAGTTTTCATCTGTAGATCAAATGCGAACTGTGAAAAAGAGATCATCAGTGGATACTTCTGCATTGTGGATTGCCTTCTCTGTTATGAAACCATGAAGTGAGAAATTGTATTATTCCTTTAGTATTCTCCTGGGAAACAATGCAAGGATAAAAGAAAACTGACTGAAAAGAAATATATACTCACTCCTTCATAATAGTAAAACAGCAACCCGTTGGGCTGCAATGTCCGGAAATTAAAGCCTCCTTCAAATTCACTAAAGAGGGAAACTTTTTGGCTTGATGAAATGAAGCTCTCTCCATTGAAATATGCTTTGCGGGACATCTGCATATTACATAAAACAAAATTACAAATAAAACTCAGAAAGCATTCAAGTCCTAAAAAGAGTGAGGCTATATCTTGGGTGTTTATTTTTTTTAAAGATGCTGCCAGTTCAGTTCTATTCTTCATTTTTTCTGTGTTTCTTAGCCGGATTCATACAGGCTTTCCCTTGCATGCTGTGAGTCTTAAGAAGGTGTAGCCAATTCATTCTCAGTTTCCTGGGATTCTTGGCCTCATCCTAAGCCTGATGATGTTAGTGACCATGAAGACAAGAAGCACAGGGGGCTCAAGTCCATGTCTGAACTCTGTGGCACTGAGTCCCCATCTCAACATGTGATATATTAGTTTGTGTGCTGCACTGAGTGCTTGGGTAGGGTGGAATGCTTTTGGACATGGTGATCTATAATCCTCTGAGTATAAGGGTTAAACTGGGCCAGAGGTGGGGCAAATTGCAGTTAACTTCCTCCTTGACAGAAGGTGAGGTTGTGTGAAAAGTTCTACAAGTGGTGGGGTCCTTCATCTCCACAGGTTCGCAACATGGCTTTGGATAGACATAGCCATAAGATAAAGAACAGAAACACTGTTTAGATTTGTCAGCTTTGCATTGTAATGGATGAATAAAGAATGATGGAAGGGATCAGAAGCGAAATGGCTATTTTCGTACAGTTGGTTTGTGTATCACAAAGGAAGAGCTGGCCTGACTTAAAGGGAGAACTCATTTGAAGGGTGAATATCTTGCTGTCTTTTTAATTTCATACACTTGTATTAGGATGCATATAAAGACAATTCTCCTTGTTTCTTTTGGAAAAAATAAATTATGTTGGAATATTTCCTTTCAGAATACAGCACACAGTTTGTTTCAGATCCAGCTGCATTCTCACGTATGATAAGAATATCAAGTCAAACACCTCATTTTGTAATTTAGAGTGAAAATTGGGTAGTATGTCACCAAACTTAACATACACAGACACACACCCCCACCCCCTGCAGTCAGTGAGTGCCTTGTCAATTCCTTGATTGAAGACTTTTTACTGTTTGGGGTAAAACTCAAGCTCACAGCTGTATCCATTGCCAAAATGTTATCTCACACATGATGTTATACTTACCAGTGAATCCTCTGGGCACCCATAGCTGATTCCCAGGGTTCCTGGTTCTTCTAGCAAGTTGAAATCCTTCTTTTGGAACTGGAAACCCTTCATGCAGCCTTTAAAACCGATACTTCCTGCTAGATGTGAGCTGATGCTGTTGAAAAACAATGCCAAACAAGCTGCAGTTAGATAGCCCTTGCCTTTCTGAACAGACTTTTGTCAGTAAGGTGTTCTATAATACTTAGAAGACCCTCAGTCGTTTGCCTCACAAGTGCCCAGTTCCTGCATCTTTATGTAAAACAACTAATTAACCACATTATGAGTTTTGAAAAGTCAAAATGCACCAGTTGTAATAATGAGAAATATATGAGAGTTCAGAGAGGAAATCCATATAGAGTAACTTAAAAAAGATAAAAATAGCTGCTGAAATAAAAATAAATTCTTTTAAAAAATGTTTCTACCCACTTTAAATGAAAATCAATGGAGTTCTAGCTCATTTTCTTACTATTTTGGAAAAGTTCATGTTTAGTTTTCCTGTCTTGCTTTTACGAGCAAGCTCCATTCTTGCCTTTGAAAGCAAATATATCTCTATTTCTGAACAAAAAATAGTAACAGAGGTCAGGGAAGTAAAAGTAAATGCTGCTTGCTGATAAGCAGCTTTTTACATAATTGTAAGTGAGAGCAGTGGGTGGGCTTCCAGGATCATTTTTATGTCAGGTTTGATGTAGAGAACATGGCAGTGTATCGCAGCTGCTCCTCCTCACTGCTCTAAGTTTTTCAACTAGGGAAGTAATATACAGGAGTGAATGTGAAATCTGAAGTTTTGACATGGCTGCCTGTAAATAGTTTTCGTTCTTTTGACAGGATGTGTTTTAGCAGCGAGATTCTTCTCACCTCACATGAGATGATACTGACAGTGTTGACATCTGCTTCTGTGCTAGTTGTCTATGAGTTATCTCTTTGTAAGGTTGACATTGAAACACAAGGGATGAATCAGGCTCTGGAAATGCTTATTCTTCTAAATTGGCTATAATAGACTGTCAAGTGAAATAGCAAAAATGTACATGTCTGAAAGAAGGTGAGAGTAGGAGTGCTGAAGGGGCTTAATCTGCCCCTCAGTAGAATCAACAGGAAGCCAAAGTAGACAGGAAGACTCCTGCAGTCCTTGCTGCAATTTGGATCAAAGTGTAAAGTATCAGTCAATGTTTGATCTCTACTCTGATGATGTGACTGGCTGGATGCCACAAATATGCCTTTCTGTTAAATGCCATTAAATTAACAACATTTTCTAGCAACAACAGGAACTATAGAAAATAGACTTTAACCTAAAGAGGGGCTTCTGAGTTCGTTCCTAATAGTTCCAAGTGCCTAGTACTCTTAAATACCCTTAGCTTTCTGCCTTATGCAGGTGGAAGAAAAATAACGTACAGTGGTACTTCCAGATTCATTCACTTGGGAAAAAAACGCAATTGACAAAGGAAGGTGCTGTTGAAGTGAATTACAATACACTGCTTTGAAAGAATATGACTCATTCTCTAAGACTAGAGCTAGTTTCCCTCCCTGCTGCTGCCCCCCAATGACAGTTAGATGTAAATCTGTCTAGAGAAAGGAAGCATAAATATCAGAATTAGATAGTAGTAGTAGTAGTAGAGAGATAGTAGTAGGTCATTAATAGATGATATAATTCTAATACTGACTTAGGCCTCCTAATGAAAATGGAGTGATGTCACCACAGCTGGACCATATTTCTTGCTGTCTGTCCTTGTCATGAGAACCAAAGCTGAGTACAATATCAAAGGTGTAGCTCTGCTTAAATAATTTCTGTATGGATTTTTCAATATTATAATGGATCGTATTTTTACAATGCCTATGGATTTTTTTTTCTGGTACAACTCATGTATTGAGATGCTATTTTTACTGCTTTGACAGTACCTTCCAGGTGTTTTGCAAGATAACAGCACTTCACTCAGAAAATTGTGAGCATAATTCCTATAATTCATCTTGTATCCTACATTTGTGAACAAGTCTCATCTGCACTGAGCTGCTTTACTGCCTAGTTTTCTAGGTCTTATGGGCTTTTTCAGTGTTCTCTAGGCTTGATTAACCTAAATTAAAAGTAATTTTTACCATCCTTTTGACATTGATTTCTAGATCATTAATGTATTTAATAGCAGCCCAAAGAGACATCCTTTGGACGTATGCTATAGACTTTATATACTGGGAAAATTGAAGAGTTACTCCTACATCCTATTTTCTCTTTCCCAGCTGCTTTCTAATCCACTGCAAGCCTTTCCCCTCTCCACCCCACTAGTTTTCTTAATAGCTCCTTATGACAGATCTTTGTAAAGGACTGTTTGAAAGGCCAGATAAATTACATACTCCTTTGCCCTTGCCCATGATTTTGTTTGCATGTTCAAATAATTGCATGGCATTGAAAGACATCATTTTTCTTTACATGAAGTTTGTCCTTAGCTGAATCTGTAAGTGATTTATGTCTCAGACATCATTTACTGATTCAGCAAGCTCTCCTGACAGCAAAAGAAGGTTTCAGGAGATCTGGCACTACTAGAAACCACTGTGTAGCATTTGCTATCTTCCCTTTATTTTTTTACATAGAGAGTATTTTAAAGAGGGATGGTATTGCTGTTAGCAGTTGTGACACTTGAAACAGCAGCTGGAGCCCTTCTGAAAATGCTGGCCTTGCTATCTGACCTCAGGAATGAATACTGCTTGTCAGAAGAGCATACCCTTCTTCAAGCAGCCGTTGTGCTCTCCTAGAGCATGACCCTGGTCCAGGAGATTTCCAGTGCAGGAAATGAGAGTTATACAGTCCAGTGAGACTAAACTTGGCTTCTGTCAAATGGTATGAAGGGAAAATGGGACTCTTTCTTTTCTTCCCACGCCTACACAGAGCCAGCTGACTTGCTTCGGGAGAGAGCCTGAGGTAGATCAGAACTGAAGGACATGGCAGAAAGAATACCATCTTTAGATTTGAAAATGCAGTTGGTAGAGGGTCTTCAGCCAGTGCACTGCTATTTTACAAAGATCACTTTTTGCAGAGCAAGGAGGAATAACAATTCTCTGTATTCATGTGTGCTTTGAAAATTACATTTTGATTTAAGAAGATAACGGTCTGTTACTGTAAAACTAGACCAGTTTCAGCAGAATTTACCTGTGCTGGGTCAAGCCTAACCCTTGGTACTTCAGAGCTCTGAGAGACATTTAGAAGGGTGTTTGAGGGCTTGTTTGTAAGTATTGAGGTTGGCAAAAATGTTTTATTGTAAGCCCCTTAGCACAGGTCAG
The DNA here is from genome assembly GCA_032466535.1 of Forpus xanthops. Lineage (NCBI taxonomy): Eukaryota > Metazoa > Chordata > Aves > Psittaciformes > Psittacidae > Forpus > Forpus xanthops. The sequence continues at coordinate 12,331 of JASSUY010042965.1, forward strand.
AAAACATAACTTAAATATGGCAATTACTTCAAGATAATGATTACAAACCAACCTGGAGTGCAAGACCTCAGCAGGTGCTCCTCCAATGTAGATGTCTGTGAATGGCATTGCTGTTCTTTCATTGTCCACACTTTTTATATGTCGCCTGTCTACTACCAAGATCATCTTCTTAGAATTATGATATATAATAGAAATCTGTAAAGAAAAACATGTGCTTACAAGTGCCCAAAATGTCATTTTGTGTAAGTTGTCGTGGTGATTTTGCAAAATTGATTGCATCTTTCTATCTTTTTGTTTGAAAATTCTCCCGTTTATCAAAAGTTGTTTGTAAATCAGGAGAGGCTGACAACAATTACTAGGAGGGTGCTTATTTTGGTATCACAATTTCTCCAATGACTGAAACCACATGATACTTCACTTACAAATAAATCCACATATAAGTACCCCATATCAAACTCTAACAGAGAGATAAGCTCTATTAATTTAAGAGTGCTTTCTTGATTTATCCAAGAAGTTAGGGAATACTTCTTACAAACTTTTTTTTCATTGTCAAAGTGTAAAAGGCTTAACTGTGCACTGCTAAAATGTGTTGAGCAGAATTGTAGCTGTCATTGTGGATTAGGAATCAGGCTTTGGATTTACACCAAGTAAATGACAGGAGAAGCAAGACACTGAGAGGGATTTGCTATTGTCACTGTCAGTTACACATATTTAAATGTATATGTATATATTTATTACTTACATATTTAAATGACTGCTATAAAATGAATTTTCCATTCCCATGTAATGAAAAATGCTGTATTACTTGTAATACAATAACTAAGGTGGTCAAGTTAGCATAATGACACATTTTTAGTTGAGGAGAGTTGTACATTTGAAGGATATAGTTGTCCTGGATATAATTTCATTTTGAATTAATATCACTTATTCTCTCATGTGAATTGCCCTGTCCTTGGCTAGTAAGATGAGGAATCTGTCCACAAGCAGTGATTTACCAGGAGGGCAGGGAGGACCTTCCCTTTCTATCACTCAGTAGTGGTGGGACTTGCATGTACTTGTTCACATGTGAGGCAGGCATGTGGGCACTCTTCTGCCTGCTCTACTGCACCTGGCTCCTTTCACTGGTGTTGGAGCAAGTTATTGCTGCTTTGGAACTGCTGGGGTAGTTGGTCAAACAGCTGTAATTGTAACCACATCTCTACCTCATGAAATTTAGCATCGTTAATCTGAGCCTTCTTCATGGAGTCCTCTAGTAGCACAGGACCGGTGCTGAAACCAAAGTCATAACGGAGGTACAAGAAACCATTGTGCATCTCTAGACTGAAGAACATACTCTGTATAAAACAAAACAGCAGTCAGAAAAGCACTATGATTGTGGCAGCAATAAAAAAATAAACAATGTTATGAGAGTGTCTGTCACTGTGAAAAGCATCCTGGGAAGAGGTCTTTTTATTTGCAATACTGTAGCACAGTTTCTGGATTGTTTTGATGTATATAATATATGTGTACATATAGTTGTGCACACATAATTGATGAGCAGCACTTATTTGAAGAATTAGTGAACTGTTTTCCTATAGAAATAGGATTTGGTATTACGATAATATCAATATTCTTTACTAGCAAAGTATTCCTAAAGCAAACACATCTATTTACTGTCTTAGTAATACCACATGCCCCAAATGAAAGACACTGTACTGGAAAAAGTGATTTTGTGCTAGGATGGTTGTATCTGCATTAGCAGCTTCTGTCAGGATGCATGTAATAGCTCAGGATTGTATCTTCTCACAGCCCTGATGAGCACTGATATATTTGCTGAAGGCTGAGAAATAGCTAGAGTGTATTTTCTATGTATTTGGTTTTTGGATTTCCTGACTGTTTCTGCTCCATAGTTCGGCTTCTGTTTTGTGGCTGGGTGATTTCAACTTTATAAACAGGAGCTCTACTTCAGAAGACCTTTAGGGAGTGCTTAAAATGAAGATCTGTACCATAGAATTAGCCTCGTTCCAAAATTGAACATAAAGAAGCAGAAAGGACAGTTTACAGCAACTGTGCATCTGGGTTAGTGCTTTCAAAGCTAATGTTTGTCTTCTCTTGTAGTGTTTGTCCTCTTGTTCCCATGCCTAATGGAAACATGGGAACAATAATTCTCAAAAAAACTACTGCAGGCCAAGTACTACTGTCTCTGACACAAATAAGTTCAACTTCAGAAGTCATTACTTAAACCAGCAAAGTAGGTTTTAATCTAGTGCTTTAAAATGAAACTGCCACTTGATTTTTTTTTTGCGCAGCTTAAAAATGAAACAGGGATTACATCCAGAATATTTATGGGCTGCCGTTGCAGAACTGAACAATGTACTGGCTTACACAGTCCTTCTAAAAGTGCCTGGGGGCAGGTGTGGTCTTCCACAGCTAACATCCAACTTGATTGCAGTTTCTACTGTAAAACACATTTATCTGTGGAGTGCATAGAATCATAGAATAGTTAGAGTTGGAAAGGACCTTAAGATCATCTAGTTCCAACCCCCCTGCCATGGGCAGGGACTACACAGTAAAATGTTTTCTGTGACTTTACCAAGTTGTAACCCATACAGGGCTTTGGATCTTCATGTGTAGATTCCCAAAATAAAAAAAAATAAATCTGAGTTTGTCTTCAAAGGATATTTATTCACATGTGGAGCCTTACTTTCTTCAAGCCCTCACAGAGTCTGAAACACCCTAAAACCTCTAAAAAGCTGGTGATGTTTGGATCAAGCCTTTATTTTTGGCTAATTTCTGTTTTCAGTAACTTAAATATTTAACTCTAGTATACACTGAGACATTGTTATAGAAGTGTCACCTATCACAAAGTGGCTGCTTAACGGGAGTGACTTCGCAGAATTTTCCCATTGCTTTGACTGTGCATTCACATTTAAATAAAGGGACAGTTACTGGGTTTAAGTCAAAGTTAAGGGATCTCTCTCAAAGTATCATCACAAAGGTATGACTGGCTTGAAATCCTATCTCTGGATGACAGCAGAGTCCAACTCAGGGCCTCAGCTTCCTTGGGCCTTTGAAGATCAAGTTCGAATTCCTTCCTAATGTACACAAGATGAACACAAAGTATTTCTTCTTTCCAGAATGTAAATGTCAGGACATAAGCATTTTGTATTTTCCATGATATTCTAAGTACTGGGCCACATGTAGTTCTCATAGATAAAGGATACCAGGAAGATTTGGTACTCACCCCATTAATCATCAGCAGGATCAATCCATTGTCTGTAGGTGTTCGAACTTCTATGTCAAACCGAGTCACCTGGCTGAATCTTCCCCTTCTCTCAATGTTTCTTGCCAAGGCGTAGCCAGAGCCATCAAAGAAATAGCTCACAGCCCGGCTCTGGGTGAAAGCCAACTTATTTCTATAAAAAACCAAGCAGGGAAGTAATATTTGGCATATCCCCATTTTAATTTGTAGAAATTTAAAGGCCTTTAATTTTTCTGAACTGGTGCTTCTTCCTGGCAGCAGTGAGATTGAGTATTTTCTTTCAAATTCTTTGTTGGATTTTTTTTTTCTAAAAACCAGTGTGTAGCTTTGAAGGTGTATCTAACTCCATCATCACATTGTACTTTTGTTCTGTGTTATATGTAGAGGACAGGTAAATGCTTTGTTCATCCTAGTCATGCAGTCCCATGACACCTCCTCATTATGAGGGTACACATATTTCTATTAAGAGCTTGCCCAGTTTGTGCAACTCATTTAAATTCTCTGAGGCCTTCAGCTGAGCTTGGGCTTTGCTGCATGCATGGTCCTGGAGAGCTGTAGCTTGTGCTTCCTGAGCGAGTGTCATGGAAAGCAATCATTTGCTGTCCCAGCAAACTCCTGCATTTTTTCCCAGTGAGAGCTGCAAGTTTGTATCCTATAATTTGTATAGAGATATTCTACTGCTGTTGGCTGTTGTGTGAACAAAATATCTGCTATGTCTGTGCTAAATGAGCAACATGGTTGCTGTTCACTTGTATTTCAGGGGCTGTATTTCCCAGTTTGTGAGTGGCTTATCTAAGAAATTTCTGTTGTGGGTTTAAGAGTGTATGGCAGAAAGGTAACTTCTGTACACGAAGTTACCTGTACAAAAGTTACCTTTGCTAGCTGGGGATGAGGCTGCACTCAAGTTTACTGGGTGCACTGGGGCTAACTGGCTGAGGCTGCATCACTTGCAGTGACAGGATTCAAGTCAGGAGCAGTCCTGTTCTAGGCCAGCAGCAGGGGTAAAGAGGAAACCTACATCATGCCCTAGCTAACATGGCAGTTTCTCTTTTGAAGGTGTGAGGCTGTGAGATAGCGATGAAGACAGCAGCAAATCATAGAATATCTTGTTAGGAGGGACCTGTCAGGATCGTCGAGTCCAACTCATTTATCAGTTCGGCTTGTTGACACAACTAGGAGTTAAAAAGTGGCCAGATTCCTGCTGGACAGCTCGATACCATCCTCATGTTTGTAATCTAAACCAGGAATGAATTACCCAGTCTGGCTCTTGAAGTAAACCGGAGGAGCAGTGTCGGTGTGACGATTCCCTACCTGGCACAAGGTGGCGATGTGGTGGTGTCGATGTTATAGACGCGCTTGAAATTGTATAGGCTGATCACTTCATCGTTCAGGGTAGCCAGTTCCAGGCAGCCGATGAAGCCAGGTAAGTTTAAGCTAGAAGGAAGCTGTGCAGAGGGCAAGGAAAAGTAAAAAGAGAAAGGTCACACTCTTTATTTAGGTATCACAAAAGCATTTGTGCCTGGGATCAGTTTTGTCTCTGCTCTTCATATTTGAAACAAATGGTATGATGCTACCTTGGAATGATGTAACCATTGTGCTGTAAATTAAAATAGGGCACATAAATGGTCTTGTAGTGAGAACAGTAGGTCAGGTAAGGCAACTGCAAACAAAAATTTCTTTTTGTAATTTTGCAGGAAGAACACTTAGAAAAGGGAAAAGGGTTAAGATTTGACTAATCACAGGTCTTGCTCAATGTATTTGAATTTCTCACTAGATATTTCATGTCTAATGTATAGACAGCCTTCACTGCCAGAAAATTAATTTCGTACCATGATGAAAGAGAGAGAAATGAGAGATCTTTAAGCCCAGAAGACTTGGATTCAAAGTCTGTACTAGTGGCTAATTCTCAATAGGTATCATTTTGAATAGTTAGCAGGATATAGAAACTCCTTTTAACAAAGGTCACTGCAAATGGAATTTAAATAGCCACATTGGAGGGGAAAAATACAAAAGAATAAAGCTGGCAGAGCTAGTGAATCATTCTTTTAATATTAAGATACTCTGCCCTGTACATCTCTGAAGTACAAGAGACATGATATTAATAACACGTCTTGTACTTCAGAGTCTGATCACAGCCAGTAACTTTTTCTTCAGCTTCTCATTATTTCCATTTTGCTTTCCATATAATAATAATAATAATGGTACGACAGCAATGCAGAACACGTATAGCTATAGGAAAAAATGAGATCCTATCTGCAGCACAGATATATTTGGTAAATGTCCTGGGTTCAGCAGTAGCAGTCATTTTTCTCCTCCTTAGTAGCTGGTGCAGTGCTGTGTTTTTGACTTTCAGCCTGGGAGCAGCGCTGATAACCCCGGTGTTTTTAATTGTTGCTAAGTAATGTTTACTCTGACCAAGGACTTCCTTGCTCTCATGCTCTGCCAGGGAGGAGGGGAAGCTAGGAGGAAGCAGAGACAGGACACCTGATCCAGACTAGCCAAAGGGGTATTCCATACCACAGCACATCATGCTCCATACATAAGCTGGGAGGAGTTACCAGGAAGGCCCAGATCACTGCTTGGGTTGGGCTGGGTATCAGTCGGTGTGTGGTGAGAGGTTGTATTCTCTTCTCTTGTTAGTCCCCTTATTATTATTGTTGGTGGTAGCAGTAGTGGTTTGTGTTATACCTTAGTTACTGGACTGTTCTTATCTCAACCTACGGGAGTTACATTCTTTCGATTCCCCTCCCCATCCCTCTGGGAGTGAGGGGAGGAAGAAGGGGGGAGTGAGCAAGTGGCTGTGTGGTTCTGAGTTGCCAGCTGGACTTAAACCACAACAGCAAATTATCGTGTTTCCTTTTTTTTTTTTTTTCTTTTCTTTTGTTTCTTCTGTTAAATTATGTGAAGTAGGAGACTTGAATGAGTAAGGGATACATTTCATATTTACAAAGTATGCAACAGGAAAGCAAGGGCAAAAGCTTTTGGCATATAATATTGTATGTTAATAAATGAAAATGTGAGATATCCATTCTTAAGAGAGAGGAGACCTATATGCTTATGAAACAATTCCATGAATCCTTTCCTTTCTGTTCCCGTTCCAGTTTTTGTTCACTTTTTACTTTTCTCCTTTCCTCTGCCCTGCTCTGGGGCACACCTGGAGTGTTCATTTGTCAGATTACTTCTTTTGTGTGTATGCAGCTCTTATTCAGTCCTCAGTCCTTTTCCCAGGCAATTTACACCCAGGGCCCAGTAATCTAAAATTCAGACCATGGCACATATCTGGTAGTCACAATAATGCAAAAGCTCAAGAATATACATGTGTATTGAGTTAATCTTTGGTTTAATGCTCTTAGGAGGACTAGCTTGTGGAACAGTAGCTGGATGTTTTTAGCACCTACTAGTTAGCTTAGAGAATTTAATATTTAAAGTCTTTTTAAGTATGTTTTCATTCAGCCATGCAGTTTTCATAGCCAAGGTTGTTCATAACAATTTCTAAATCCAAAAAGAGGACCTGGTACTTTCACAGAAGCATATAAGTGAGATGCTAATTTGTGCTGACTGTTAGGAACTAGAATGAAGCAATTGTATTCATATTTTTTGCATATGCAAGTCTTCTTGCTGTTGGAAGGCTGGATTTAAGTCAGTGGTAATTTAAATTCAAACAAATCATTACACTGCTAGTTTACCACTGTCCTAATATTCAAAATATATTACTTTTTATTTTTATGACAGTAGTAAATGAGAAATTGTAAGCACGGAGAGCTCATTAGCATTGAAAAAGCTTGGTAGCCTGCAAATTTTGTTAAGCTGGAGTAATAGCCCTTAAATTAGGCATACCACTTAACAGCTAGCAAACTTTTTTCTTATTATATTTCAGAAAACTCGAATGACAGCTAAAAGGAATCAGATCATCTATGTATGTGATCTATGATCACAGAGAAAATAGGAGTTTTTATGATGGCTAGAAGATGGAATCCTAAGATGATAAGTGACTAAATATGGACATTTTATTTATTAACCATTTCTGTGTATCTAGCCCAGCAAGATAAGTTTGCATTATTTAATTTTGAATATAGAGTGTTTATCTGACAAACCTTGAAGTCTGGAGGCACTCCGCCAACATAGAAGACAGCATTTTCAGGTTCCAAATTAAGGAGAGAGCCAGGACCAAGAACCTCTCCTTTTTTGATGAATTTTTCTTCAGCTGTGCTGCTAAGACTGGGCACAGTTAAAAAGATTTTGCCATGTCTTCCAATCCTGTAGAATGAAATTGCAAGGGAAGAGACTTTCATGCTGTTTAGACTTAAAAAAAGAACAAGCAAACCTCTAACTCCAGGAAGAGTTTGTATTTCCTTACTAGAAGACTGGTACTTTGGCAGAAAAGGAAGAAAGAAACCACAGACACTTTCTTTTCTCCCCTGTAGTCCCTTGTGTCTGGGATCTCTAAAAGCAAATAGAATTTCCATTTATTTCAGGAGGAGTAGAACCAGGCACTGAGGACTCCTGATGTACAGTTCTGATCTAGCCTTTTCTGCTTTTTTTTTTTCCTATTAACTGATTTTGGGGAAACACTTTACCTCTCAATTTTGATGATACTGAAGTAAGAAGGCCAGGTGCTGACTGGCTTGGCATCCAGAGGTATTTCTACGTCTTCATCCCCCAGATTATAAATGTACACAAGGTTGTCATTTTTAATTGCAAGACCAATGTAAGTTTTTGCCTAAAACACCAATGGAGAAGGATGTCAACTTTGAAAGAGATTTAGTACAGAACATTGGTAAAGATTGGCCTTTAGTAGACTAAATCACATCTTTAAACATCACTAATAAACAAGAGCTTCATTCTCTAAATGCTTTTTATCACCAGATAAAACTGTACAGAAAATGTCTCAAATATTTTACTTTATACCCATTTTGGCTGAGGTAAATACATAATCATAAGACCATAAATTGGTCATGTTAAATGGGAAGCTGTTCATCAGTATTTAGTGTGCAGTGTCATATGCAGGAAATAAGAAGAAACGTTTGTCTAAAGCCTAGGTAAAATGCTGCAATTAAATATCCTGCCAAGAGGGGTTTCACATAATTTATATTCACTAGACACTCCTTTTAGAAAAGCTTAAAAAGAAAAGCCTGCCTCTTTACCCTTCCTTGGTAACAGCTTGCCAGGATTATACCTGACTTGTGAAGTGTGATTTTTTTGTTTCCTTTAGGAACCACAATTTAAAGAACAATTATTTCACAATGCTTACAGGTGGTGAGAACATACACCTTTTCTAAATGTTTCAAAGTATTGATGTACAGAGTTTAGAACAGTAATACAAGCCACAGATGCAGAAACTGGGCTGTCTGTGACCTTAGAGGTTTGGAATTGACACTTTCAGGAGCATAAACCTGATTAAAGCCTGGCTCATGAAAGCCAGGTGGGTGACATTAACTGTTTTAGTACTGGCAGGAGAGATAGCAAGAGTAATACACAGCAGCAGTCTATATGGCCAGTCTAATTTGCTTCTTGGAGAGAATCCTTCATTGTTTGGGGTGAGGAGTTTCAAGGACAGTGGTCTCAGGAATCCTTGCTCTTTGCTTGTTACAAAATTAATGACAGGCATATAGCAGATACCTCTTATTTGGAAGCATAGAGAAAAAGTGTGAAGAAAAATCAAAGGCAAATAAATTTAAAACCTATTTAAATTTACTTTTTCATGCACATAAATTAGCTGAATTATTCTCTTACATTTTTATTTCCAAGGTACAAAATAAATCTGTCTGGAGATGCTGCCAGTTCTGGGTTGTCTTTCTGAAACTTGATGTACAAGCTCATGGAAGTGAAAGATTTCAGCTCCTCCACATTGATCTTTGGATTAACTTCAACAGCTGATTGGCCTCCAAACATCATAGAAACTTGGACCTGCAGTTACAAGGTTGCTAAGTGAGACACATTTTTGCCATCTGGGAACATTACTTAAGGTAAACCTGCAAGAATACTTATCCAGCAGCCTTGCTTATAGCAAGAGCAGAATTGGCACCTTTATAGTGGCCGTGCAAAGTTGTGTGTTTATAACAATCAATTCTGGAAGATACAGTAAAGAAGATGAAGGGAATTAATTTAAAAATTAATTAAAGCTCCTAATTAACTATGCCTGAGCATATTCATAAAGTAAATTAAATTTCAGTAGGACATAGATGTGTGTCTACTTGAATAAGGGCTACATCATTATGTATGGCACATAATGAAATTCTTACATAGCTATAAAACTTCTACACATAATTTATTTCTTTGCTTTCGGAGTAGTATGACCAATTTTCTTTTCACAAGTAATCCTGTTACTTACAATACAGTGATATATACGAGTTGCGAATAAAATTTTAAACCATGTTCATTTTAATTCAGAATGTCTTCAACGTAGCTGAAATATTTTCAAGTTTAAGCACAATGCGCCTGAATGACAAAATGCATTTAAAGAACAGTAAAGCGCTGCATACATACTGATTTTTCCTTTTTTGAAGTAATGTGCGTAGACAGCATATTCTAGCATTGTGAGCATACAGTAATGCACTGAATTTTTTATTCCTTTGAATGAATTAAAATATAGTGGTTTAATTTTTGACTTTGGTGTTCTTGCTACAGAAAAATCATTCATAATTTATGTATGATAATGGAAGTGTTTTTCTCTATTAAATATGTGTAAGCCAAAGATTAACTTACCCTGCAGAAAATTAATTCAAAAGAAAAAAAAAGAGAAATACTGCAATCTCAGAAAAGTTTTCATTAAATTACCATAATTACTACTGCTTGTAACTAATGCTGCTAGCTGAGTAATGACCTATTAGTTTTAGATTTAAATGGTTTTGTTATTGTGGCCATCTTTAACGCAGTGACAATTACTTAATGAAAGTTTCTACTGCAGTAGCAGTAGTCTACCATGAATATTAAGATAATGTTAATTGCTTTCAAATAGCAACTGTAAAGATTTTAATGACTTCCGTGGTACTTTGTTTATCCAGTCCCTGGGAGGTGACAATGTCAAGCTTCTAACATAGGGCAAGAAAATGAGAAAATAGAGCTCCTAGTAAGATGCATTTCTATCAGCACTAGTAACCAAAAGTCCCATCCAAGTTTTACCTTGCTTGCTACGCTTCTGGTCTGAGCAATTAACTCTCTGATTCGCTGAATGCTAGAAGAAATATTGTTTGCTGGTGCCTTCTGTTCTACTCTGCGCAGTTTGTCCAGGAGTTCAGGGAACACTTCTGTAAGTTTCTTCACTGCAGATAGAAAACAAATGACAACTTGTTTTTTTTAAGTCTCTGTAACACTGGTTTTACACCAGTAAAATTACTCTTTAGCCTCTTAGATTAACTCACCTGCTTCCTTTTACTCTAAGAATAAATCCTAACTGTTAGTATGTGAGAGGCAGTGATTTTAGAAAGGATAGTGATTTATTAGAATGTAGTATTGCAAAAGTTATTGGAAAGAAGTTTGCACAAAGGAGACTACTTTTTCATGGGACTCCTAGGTACTACTGTGGTGTTGTACCTCTCCAATACTTTCTCCAAGGTGCTTTGCAAATGTTAATAATTTTAAGCTTTTAATCTTCTTTCAAGGCAACTAAATGTGAAACCTGATTTTACAGGTATGGCAACTGGCGTGAAGGATTATTTGTCAGTATCTCACTGGTTATCTGTGTCTGATCTGGGAAGTGTATGTAGCACCTATGGTTCATGAGATTTTCAAATTCAGTTTAGGGGAAATGTATAGGTTGTTTCCCTTTGCTCTCAGCTGTGCATCTTTCCTAAAGTTATCACTCAGACAGCAGTAGTAGCTGCAAAAGTGATATGTCTATGAGTGGTTCACTACCCACTCTTGCTAACAGTAACACCACTGCTTTCAGACTGTGGTAACAGGCCTGTACTGTACAGTGGTAGAAAGCCTTAGCTGATGATGCATCAGCTAAACTGTGCTTGCTACCTGCTCCAGCCCTTGTGAGTGGCAACTTCTTCAGCTTTCCTACTGAAACTGCCAGGGGTCATGAATTGGAGTCCTGCACCTTCACTTTCATTACTGTCTTCTGGTACATGCGCTAGTAGGATTGTTACCAAAGGGAAATGCAGGTACTTCATTGTGTTCAACAGGAGAGAAGCCCATTCCCAGAAAGATAAGCAGACAGAAAAATTACCAAGAAGGAAACATAACTACCTCTAATTATAATCTGATCTCATCACATCAGATTCCAATGACATGCTGCCCTTTGAAGGATGTTTACACATCACCACATTTTTCATCTTAATTAGATGTAGGTACAATTAGCTGAGTATGATGAAATGCGATTTTAGCCACAAGCTACATGCATATAAGAAAGATGCAGTATTCATAGTTAATTTTTATTGACATGGATTCACTATAAAGGTTAAAACTGATTTGTAGGTTTTACAGTTATATTTTGGGCTGTCAACTTGCATCCACTTGCTCTTGTGTTCTTCCCTTCATATTTTTACTCTTGTCTGAGAATATAGCAGAGACACAGGGAGAGGAGCTAGTCCTCAGACATACTGAGACAATATAGAAGGGAATAGTAGCCTCCAATCTATTTTTTGTGCTTTCAATTCTGTTGAATAAAGACTGAAGTGCCTCTTGGCCTCATTCAGAGCCATCCAGACTATGGGAAGATTCCATGGAGTCCTACAAGTTTTACTTCTTTTTGGAGAGAGTGTAATGTTGTATTTGCCACAGTCCTGCCCTCTCTCTCTGCCTGGCTCTTGTTGCTTGTGTTTTCCTTTCCAAGACCAGTGTAGGAATAGGCCATATAGAGTTTTAGCCTCTCCAGTTATTCTTATTAAATCTTGAAAGACTTTATGTACCAGGGCTCAGTAGTCAGGTATTCTCTATAAAGCTTACTGTACTTTAAAAATGTCATTAGTTTAGCAAAACCCCAAAGAACTACAATGAATTCTGGGTAGCACATTAATTCCAGAATGCATTAAAATTCTTACTTAAAAAATAATAAGTTTAATAGTAACTTTGCCTTTTGAAATGAATGTTCTGTTGCATTGCAAGAAAGCCCATATTATTCTTAAAATAAGAAATTGCAAGCTCAGCAAGTGATTTAGCAAAATTCAGATGCCTTATTTTTTTTTATAATCAGCAACTGCACTGGAATTGTGTCTGATGTCATACCTTAAAAAACTGTTTTTTCATCTGTTTCGAATTTGAGCTGTTAAACCTGAAATACAGCTGTAACATGAAAACACAAAACTAACATCTATTACTACTAGTACTGTTATAAAATCTCACCATAAATCTCTTCCTCTTGTCCTTTAAAATGGCATTCTTCAACACAGAAGAATTTTGATTTTTTATCTTAGTTTTTGGGATGAAGGTAAGAGTGAAAAAGAAAACTAGTCTTAACCAGTGATAAAATACAAAAAGAATGCAAGAGAAACTGTCAAGGAGGAAATACCTTGACTATAAACTGCCAGCCGCTTTTCCCTTGTTTTCCTTCCTAAACTGTCCTTCATCCTTCTTCCTGAAGCTCACCATGGGATACAGGAGTATTCTTAGACAAGCTGCACTGCCAGGGCATGCTCTCACTCTTCCAAAACTCAAGTGAAAGCTTTATTCAAAGGCAATCCAGACATGCCATCTAAGGGGCTTCACTTGCCATGGTTAATATTATTGGCATGATGATCAGGTGTTTCAGTCTTTCAGGCACCTGCCTGAATATTTCTTATTACTTTATTTTGGACTTCAATGGACATTCATTCTGTCAGACCAACCTCTCCTGGTAACATACACAGCTGATCTGAGAGCACTCCACCATGCCCTGGCATGTCTACATGTCTCCCTAGGCTGTAAATCACAGTCCCAGTGAATGAATGTGATTCATTCACTACCTCCTGTGTAGTACTGATCCGTCTTCTCAGCTATTTCCACCTGAACTTTCTAATAGAAAATATTGAACCTTAAAATTAAAGGCACACAAGCCACAAATGTAGCAGGGCGCGTATTGCTGTAGCTTGCGCATTAGCATCTCTTAGTTAGTCTGTGGTCAGCAGGGCCCTCCAGGCACTGTGATATAGTCACAATATTACTTGAAAACCCACTATCACAGACAAGACATTTTTGCCAGGCATGTCGCATATTTGCTGAGCTCTTCTGTATAACTCGTGGTGTGTATACCATGTGTATGCCTTTTTGCGAACATAACCAACTAGGACAGCTGGGCCATGTTAGGTCTATCTACTCTTATGGAGCCTCTCAAATGCTACTGGAAATATTTCTTTCAGTATAACAGCTAGTATGAGCAGATTTTTTGAATTCTGAATGTCTTGACACTTTGAGCATGAAAAGTCAAATGCAGTTTGTGTTGCTGCTCCATCTACTGGTCTACTGAACTGGCACTGGTAAATGTTAAATGTAAGTTGGGTGTACAGGTGCATAAAACCAAAACCCTTCATGTCTGAGCTATAGAAGACTGTTTCTGTTAGAAGTTTTTCTTCATACCATTCCCTTCCTGGATACCAATTGAATCCATATTTACATTAGCAAAAATGAGAGTTGGAGCCCATAGCCCACAGCTTAAACTGCCTTGTGCTGATAAAAAACATTTCATAGCAATGCAATACAATTACTGTTACACTAACTACACCCTTATGGTTCTCTGTCCAGTGTCTAGCAGTGAGTTTTCCCATTCCCAGAGGGAGTGGCTCAGTGTTTCCTTTGGATAAATAACTCTGAGAAATGTGAGTTTCTCCAGTTCTGGACCCAGATTTGGGATATTGAATAGTACTGAATTTTTCTTGCAGGGGAAACACTTTCATACACATTCTAGGGAGCACTCATTTAATAATCAAAAATATTAGTGTGAGGGTCTTATCTGTTACTAAATTCTGGAAATAGCATGACACTTGAGTTCCCCCAGTATAGAGGGAAGAGTGAAGCTTTGAGGCATTAATAGCCCCATGTTGTGTTTTGTATCCCTAGCATCATTTTCAATAAAATGACAGTCAAATTTCAAAGCTCCTGACAGAAGGAGAAGGGATTTGGGGTGGTAGATATGAGATTCAGAATTCCAGGGGATGGAATCAATGGACTTATGGACCTTTTCTAGAGCACTTACAGGAGGCAAGACATTGGTGAACAGTGCTGTAGGTGATGGTACATATCATCAAATGTATATAGGAAATTTCTTGTTCTGGATTTCCGGCTTCCCTAGCCATGAATAATTTGGGATTAGTGAGCCTCATGTGCAGATTCAGGAATACATCAAGCACTAAATAGTGATGATTGTCAGCAATTTTTTATTCTGAGTATTTTCAGTTACGTATCAATTCTCTTGATTTCTTGATTCTTGATTAACTGTTCTTTTCCTTCTTTCACCAGTCGCTTCATTTCAGCCTCGCTATCCCTGCCTCTTTTTCCACTCTTTCCTATAATCTTCATTTCAGTTTTTGCAGCCTGCCTCAGTTTTTCTTTAGTCTTTTGATTTACCTTTAATTTTTCATAACTAACCTTTCAACTTCTACTCTATACTCTTCCTCCTCCCCTCATAATAGAAGTGGAATTAATGTGATGTTTGCAAGCTTTTCCAGCAATCACCCTGCTTAAATATTTTATTTCCTCCCTAATCCTCTTTGCCCCCTTTGTTTAGACTACAAGCCCATCAAGTCAAGGAGCATTTCTGCTCCATATTTGTACTACTGAGGACAAACAGGCCATGTTTTCAAATGCCTCCTAGTGTTAAAAAAATAACTAAACTGCCAATTATAATAGCAAGAATTATTTAAACAAGCTGCCTACCATTCAGTGTGACCTTGCTACCCTGATAAAAATGATTTAGCAGCCAATAAGACTTCAGCCTTTAAAGTGTTTGAGCTGTTTTTGGAAATGGCCAAGTATCCAGCAGTTTTTAATGTCTCTACTTTTAAGTTAACTTCTAATTTTTTAAATGCTTTCATGGAGGTAAAATGCTAGAAGATTATGTGCTATGAATGTGCACTATAAATGATTCTTACAACATGATGTTGTAATGATTCCCTGACCTTTTAATGCTAAGGAATGGCAAAATTCAGGTCACTGTACCTGCATCCCCAGCTGAATGCACAGCACTGTCGTATGCTGCTGAATTGTGCTGGAAGTCTTGCAGGTTTTGAGACCACAACCTCACGTTCTCATCCATGGGGGTCATAGCTTGTGTTACTGTCATGGTGGCACTTACGGCCTCTGCAGTCTTTAGTTTAGCTTGCTCCAAACGTTCTCTGGCCTCCTCTGCAGAATAAATAGCGGATAAGAAGAAATGAACTCTTTCAAAGATTCAAGCAAGCTATAACAGTACTTAGAAAGTGGTGTGGCTAAGGGAATTTAATCTTCTGCAGTATGGGGATCCAACCTTGCTTGGTTGTTTTTCTCTTTATTTCCACAGGGAATATTCAAAACTTCCTGTGGTTGGTCTACAATCCTACTAATTATTAAAATCTAAACCCCTCTCTTTTAAATTCTAGATTGTTAGAAATTTTCAGTGTCCTTGGATCTTGATAGTTGTTATGTAGGCAAAGAAATTTGAACAGATGAAAAAGTATGCTGTTTTTCATCAAGTTTTTAAAAGAAAATGCATGCATTTGTTGAATATTTTTAATTAAAGTTATTTTTGAGGCGCGAAATCTAAGACACTGAAGTGTTTGGGTTTTTTTGGTCATACATGACATTTTTGGGTTTTTCTTTTTCTTTTTTTTTTTTTTTTCACTGTATGGCAAAACCTATAGCATTCTGCATATGATAATGTATAGAGGAGCAACCCCAGCCAGTTTTAGTCAAAGTTAATGAGAAAATCTAGACTGTGTCAACTTTGAGCACCTTCAGATATACTTGCTCAATTCTCTATGATATCTCTTTTATGAAAAACTAACCTGAGATTTTGTCAATCAAGACTAGCAGTAATTACTTCCCAAATACTCTACTTGCTAGGTGTGATGTGCACATGAATTAAATTTTGACTATCAGGACAATAAATCCACAGACTTGTAGATTCTCCAAGCTCTCGAAAGGCCAAGAGTAACACAGGAAAGGATAATTTTCTTAAGAAGAACCAAGAAGAATGTCGATAATTTCAGCTGGCAAGACATAAAGGTTCATTATGAATGTGTTAAAGCTGGATATTTGCTATCTACATCTTGTAGTTTCAAATTCCTTTAGGGCTCCCTGGGACTAAAATCTTAATACAACTTCATAGGTTATATGCAAAGATAAATTATGCTCTTAAATGTTCACAATAAAGCATCGTCAAGATAAAGTTCCTCTTACAACCTGGCTCAGCTGATTTCATTTTTGTGATAGCTCTCATCAGGTGGCTTCGCAGAGCATTCATTCTAGCAAAAGTGCCATTAACATGCCGGCTAGTGTCTGCAATGGTTAAATCATTACCTGTGGGGAGAAAATTGGATGTATAGTTGAGTGGAATCGAAGTGGTGTTTGAAAAGGTAAATTTTTATCCTGTAGAGATTTGTTATTACATATTTAATACACCATAGGCAGTATACTATGTCCTCTTTTTGTATTGGCATACTAGCACACTTGACTTCACATAATAGAAAGGAAAAACAAGTCTTGCAGCTCCTTGTGGATAATGCATTATTTGCTTGCCCCAGGGTGTCTTTGAAAAAAATCTGGACACCTGTATCTCAGTCAATACTGTTTCTATTTGCTTACCAGAACTACTGAGAATACTCCAACAAATATACAGTAAAAGTTTTAAGGAACTCAACGGGTCCTGAAGAATTGAAGAGGTAATTTCTGTAATTTTAGAGCTTGTCTTCATTTTCCATGAAAATAGGCCAACATCTCTTAACATTTATTATTATACTTCAGTGGTGAAATCCAGCTTTCTGAAGACTTAAACTGTTGTGAATTGATTTCAGTTTACCTTCTTGATTGAGTATATTTACCTGTTTGCAGGATTACATATTTAAACAGTGATTTGGATCTGGAGTGGGGCTTCTGTTTACTTCTGTAAATGAAATAAACTTCCAGCATCTGGCAGGAAGATAACACTTGAACTACTCAAACTGTGCCTGTGGCCATTTCAAGTACTTTGTGTGGTAACTTCACTCAATACACTTCTGTTACAGCACTAGTTCTGCCTTAGTGATATGCTTTTGAAATTTCTTTTAGCATGCCCGTTTATAAACTGACAGAGAAAGCAGAAAAGGTGTATATTTACTGTCATCTGCTGTCCGATGTAGCTCCATGGCTTGGTTGAGAAGCTCTTCACTTTTACCTTTATGGTAAATAATCTGAGTATCAATTCCAACTGCAGCCTGCAAGTATGTTCCAAAAAGGAAAGTTGGAGTAAACATAGACTCATAGAATGATTTGGGTTGGAAAGATTATCTAGTTCCAAACCCCCTGCTATGGGCAAGGACACTTTCCTCTAGACCAGATTGCTTCAAGTCCCATCCAGCCTGGCCCTGTACACTTCCAGGGATGGGGCAGCCACAACCTCTCTGGGCAATCTGTTCCAATGCCTCACCACCTTCACAGTGAAGAATTTCTTCATAAAATCTATCTATACTTAGGGACAGAAGTTGCATCTTTTCAAATGCCAGGGGATTTAAGGCTTGCAGAAAAAATCAGGAAATAGTAGATGAAGCAAAATGTGCAGTGAGAAGGTCAATGCTGACATTAAAGCTAATTGTTTTTTTTTTTTTTTTTAACTCCTATATGTCAGTGTCTGAAGTCCTTAAAGCTTTGCAAAGTAAATCTGACATTATGAAAATTACTTACATCATTGACCCGATTTGTTGTGTTCAATGCCAGCAATGCAGCTTTATTAGCTTCTTCAATATAACCGACAATGTTTTCATACACATTTGAAGCATTTATTGCCCTTTGTACCAAACCGTTTGTATCAACACCATACAAATTGCTGTTAAAAACAAAGGGGAGGAAGAAACCAAACTAAATCAAAGTAGTTTCAAATTGATTAATTTTCTTAACATTCTGTGAATTCTGACTACACAATCTTGCGCATAGATATACTTGGTTAAGTAGTGTTCACTGTGTGTGACCATTTATGTCAATCTGAAGCAGATGAAAATCATGTGAATAGACGGTACTTCCCAGTGGCTTAACTCTGGGAATTTTTCTCTTAACATCTGCGTGAGCAGCACAACGTAACTAACTGAGCTTTTATCTTTTTCCAAATTCTAGATTAGATAGTCCATAAATTAACAGAAAAACAGATCTGTCACTTGTCCTTTAGGGATAACCTATGGCCATGAATGGAAGGACTTGTGTGCCAGTAGCCAGGGAAGCTGTATGAGTGAGCTGTTTATGTTTTCCAAAGGTGTGTAGGAAAAGAGGGGAGGATTAGATGAAGAATTTGAAAGATTGCAAAAAGTTACATTAAAATCACATTATAGCTTTGATGTCATGGTAGAGGTTGATTTACATATGAGGTAATAACTGGTTTTCAGGGGAGATTCCAAACAGCAGGTGGTTCAGGACTCAACCTTCAGCTGTTAGCAGCTTTGAATAAATACTATTTTTAGTATTTTTATGATAAACAGATTTCAGAGTATATGTTAGATACAGACTCCAAATTCATATGCATTTACGCATGTGTATTCACTTCAAAGTACTAGCACATTGGGTGATTATTAAGTATTCAGTGTTATTGCAAGAATTTCCTGCTGTTTTCCCTTAAATAAAAGAAACTCTATCAACAGCCTAACAGGATTGTTAAGCAAACCCCTAAACCCAAAATGACTTGAAGACAGGCTAAATGTTTTAAGGGATTAATTTCACTGCTGGACAATCTTCTCAACAAATAAAAGAGTCAGCACATTTCCATCTGTATATTTCATAATTATTTCTGTTTGCTTTCTGTTAGGTTCCTCATGTGTCGCACTTGGTAGTAATTTTTGAATTATTTTGGTAAGGGATGAAAGCTGGCCATATGGGTTATTTTATTTCAAGAAATTCTGCTGCCCTCATTTAGCTGATCTCAGACTGAATATACTGTTTGTTTTTTTGCCTGTCTGTAGTTTGTGTGGCGTTATAGAACAGAGTTTCAGATGTCAGCTTTATACAATAGTATAAAAGAAAACCATCTGTTATTTTTTTTCTCTATTTTAATTTCCTATCTAGGGCATACTAATATTAAGAACCAACTGGTACTTAGATAATATAATTGAAGACTAATTTTATCTTCCAAAAGCATATGTCCATGATGTTGCTTGAGATAGATTTTGGTGAAATATTTCATTTAATCATTTGTAGCAGTGATTTTTCCATGGGTAATGTCAATTGCAAATAAAGTCATATTTCAAACTGTCTTGATATGACTTTTTAGAAAATGGGGGAGGGAATGTGGACTGTAAGCTGATATATTTAGTATCTTCCAGCAAAATAGGAAGACTTACAGTAAGTTTTTGGTGTTACAATAGGCCAGTTACACAGGGACACAACATGTTGATTATCACAACTTCTCCAGTCCTTGAACAAAAATCATAGAATCATAGAATAGTTAGGGTTGGAAATGACCTTAAGATCATCTAGTTCCAACCCCCCTGCCAGGGGCAGGGGCATCTCCCACTAAACCATGTCACCCAAGGCTATGTCCAACCCGGCCTCGAACACCGCCAGCAATGGAGCATTCACAACTT